>PVJL010010998.1:0-40114 GCA_004026885.1 Lyroderma lyra
TTTTTTCTGTCTGGCTTATTTCACTTAGCATGATGATCTCCAGGTTCATCCATTTTGTTGCAAATGGCAATATTTCATCTTTTCTTACAGCTGAGTAATATTCCATTGTGTATATGTACCACAGCTTCTTTATCCAGTCATCTGTTGCAGGGACCTTTGGTTGTTTCCATGTTTTGGCCACTGTGAACAAAACCAGATGCCTCTCCACTTGAGCTGCAAATCCTAAATGGCACTTAAAGTACTCAAAATCTGACAATTAAGCTCACGAACTTGCCACCATGTGCTTACGTTGGCAGCACTGTATAAACTCGGTAAGTTGTCATAACCTTGCCAAGGTACAAGGGAGGTACGATGACAGCTCTGAAGGCCATTCCAGAAAAAGAGTTTCGAAATTGCTGTGAAGGGTGGACTAGGTGCTGGTGTTGGTGCACAGCTTCCCAAGGGGAGTACTTCAAAGGTGACCATAGTGATATTCAGCAATGAGCTATGTAGCACTTTTTCTAGGAGGAGTTCATGAAATTAATTGTCTGATCTCATATGCTCAAATAACTGCATTGTCCAGTGCAATCCACTTTTGATCAAAAACACTTAAGAGTGGTTTTTAAGACAGTTTATAAGGCTGCAAGAAAATGAATTTTGTTATTTCCAGCTGGGGTTCCTTCCCCTCACTCAAGAGAGGTCATTTATGCTGGAATTGACCTGGAGCTTTGAGGTAGAGGCTCTGGGCTTCTGGGCCAGGTTAATGCTGAAAGCCTTGGGGAGATCTTTTGTGCCTCAGAAAGCAAACAAACCAAGTTTATTTGTGGGCTGCCCACCTGCTGTTATGTGGGTAAAACTGGCTGAGCAACATAAATAAGTGTCAAGCCACCCAGAGTCAAAGCAGTCTATTCCAGCAAACATCTGAAAGTATCAATATTTGTAATGAAGGCAAACTAAAGTACTGGAATCTACATTTCCCCCAAGCAGACTCTCTCTGAACTAAATGCAACTTCTGAGCTCAAAGTCAGCATTTCCCAAAGCGTTCTCCCTGGAACGTGAGCTTAATGGATTATTAACAGTGTTTTTTGAGAAGGGGGGTTTGTTGGTCAAATGAGTTTGGGCAACACTGGTTAAACAAAAGTTCAACAGGTTACTTTTATAGCAGAACTTCTCAAAGCCTCTAACTGCACTAGGACTTCTCCAAGAAGCTACAGGACTTGAGTGTGAGAACAACGCTCTGGGAAGCATCATCCAGGACCATGCATGAGGCCATGACCTTGCCAGGCTGCAACTACACAAGATAAACTGTCAGCCCGAGGCTGAGGCCAAAGAATCTGATACAGAGACTAAATGAAGAAAGGCTCTTCACCTAAGAACTAAGATTTTCCAAAAGTGTATCCACTTGATCACCCTACTGTTTCATGGCAATTTCTCTATCATCTAATTAGCGCTATTAAGTACAAAGGTGCTTGGGCCTGAGATCCACAGTCATAACCTCTCTACCCCACTGAAAGAAATATGGAATGTCTGGTGCCAAAATCGCTGAAAATAAATTTTGTCTAAAAGAGTTTCTTGGCTGGTTCTGAAGGGGTAGTCAATACTAACAACATAATCACAATGTCAAGGGCTGTTAATAGTTATGGAGAGAATTTAGATTCCCTGGGGTGGAGTATGGAGCTGGACAGCTATACACACACACACACACACACACACACACACACACACACACACATAAGCAGGCATGCAGCACCCACATATGCCCCCCCCCACACACATATGCAGGCATGTAGTACTCACCCATGCCACCTTAGCATTGCACCTACATTTCTGTAACTGATGCCCCACTAACTTACCACGCAGGACAGCAATCCTCTCACATCCAGTCTGACCCTAAATCTTGTCAATCACGCCTCTAAGTATTTTATTCTCTTGTCTTCATAGCTACTGCCATGTCCTATGCTATGTCCCTCCTCTCTTGTACCTGATGACCCAGGCATACTGAGATCCGTGTGGTCTCTACGGGGGTCCTGCTCTTCCATAACTGCATGGCTGCCTATGCACATGGGACAAGGTACATTTGCCTCATCCACCCCTCTGCCCCTCAAGGTCTACTAGGGAAACTCCCACTCTGGGCACAAGCCAACTTGAAGCTTTCCCCATTGCTGCCCCATTCCTCCCCTCCCACCCTGTACGTACACTTTATTCACACTATGTGTCCCTTATCTATAGAGCTCTTTCCAACTATGCTAAAGCATTCCATTTTATTCCTTTTCCCTCATTCTCAATACTTGCCTAGAGAGACTGACACACAGAAAATGCTCAAAAAATAATTTACAAAATTTGTTCATCATGATGCAACCTCTGAACAAGATGTAATAAACTCAGGCTTATGGGAAAAGGAAGACTATGTGACAATAAGGGCCAAGACAGACGTCAGAGCCCTGAGGAAGCAGATGTCAGTCTCTTGCTATGGCTCTAGAAATTACAGTTTAAACATGTCTTTAGGAAAAATAAATTTCTCTAGGTTCCAACTACCAATGGTCATATCATCTCCTTAAAAGCCCGGGCATGACATTGGAGGCTTGCAGCACCCTTTAAAGTTGTTATTAATCTACTTTTCATGGTCACATGACCATTTTGATGGAAGACAAGGAAAAGAGCTGATGTCTGTTGTTGCTCACGGGGCTGGGAGTTTAGCTTACACCATACCATTCAGACCTGAAAGCCTCCTTTCTATGTTGTGGTAGTAGAAGTGTTTACCCAAGTTAGTCAATTATTTAATTTAATTTGCCCAAACTAATAAAGTCAAATATTTATTTTTTCAATCTCAAAATCTGAAACCAGACTGAGTTTGTTTTCATAAAGGCAAAAACAAAATACAATTGTTAACATCTCTGGGTACACACTGGATGGTGTGTCCAGCTTCCAGAATGGATTAACTGTTTACTGAACCCCAATAAAAAAACTCTGACAATCTGCCCAATAGATATGGGTAGGTATGAATCACCCCTACTTTTAATCTCCTTCTATAAAGGAGAATGCCACACCTGCTGATAGGTATTCATTCTGAAATACAAAATACAGCTTTAATTCTTTTTCTTCTTGGCCTTAGAGTGGTCTACACTACTAGGGGGAAAAATGCCATAAAGGACATTATTGGGTCAACTGACAAATGTGGAATATGGATGGTAAAGTATTACACTGATTTTTTTTAAAGTACAGAGAAAAAGAAATGTTATTTTCAACATGTTAATAACAACTCCTAACCCTGGCAAATCATCCATATCCCTCTCTCCCTTTCAATTATGGGGTGGTCAAGAAATTCACAGAATGAGGGGAAGAACGGTAAGAAAAGAACTGCTTATTATTTTTCCCTTTTCAATATATTCATCCTTAATCCTAATACTCTTTCCAGATTTTTCAATAAGTTTATTTTTATTTTCAGAAAAAATGTTTGTTTGTTTGTTTTGCCCTCAAAATGTGCTGAAATTGTGGCTTTAACCTCTTTGTCATCTATATGTTTCTTCCCTCAAAGCTGTTTTTTCATAGTTGGGAACAAATAATAACCAGACGGAGCCAGGCCTGGACTGTAGGGAGGGTGGTTTAACGTCTAGAAGCCACAGTCATGAAAAGTAGCCAACACAACACTGCTCTTGTGCACAGGCGTGTTGTGCAAAAGCAGCACCTCTTTGGTCCATTTTCCTCTTCTTTTCTCCTTCACAGATTGTTTTAATTGTTTCAGCAGACTGGAATAGTCCTCTCCAGTTATTGCAATACCCCTATCCTTGTAATCAATCAGCAGGATATTCTCCATTTCTTAAAAAACAGTAGCCATGATTTTTCCAGCCAATTGCAACACTTCAAATTTCTTGGGGGTGGCATGCACTTTTCAATCCTGCTTTGACTCATGCTCATAACGATGAGCCCAAGTTTCACCTCCAGTGACAATTAATTCAGTTTAAAACTTCATCTTTGTTGTCTTAGCAGAGATCCAAAAACTGTCATGAACACTCGAAATGCTGTTGTTTGTGAAGCAGCAACATGAGCATTCTCAGTAAACCACCTTGCACTGACTTTTGACATCCTTAGATGCTGATGGAGAATATTCAACATGGTTGTAGGTGACACTCCAACCATTTCTGCAAGCTGCTTCTTATTCAATCTGGCATTTGCCATTATAAGTTTTTCAACTTTTTTGACAATGTCTGAGAAAGTGGCCTCAACAGGGCATCGGGATGGAGGTGCTCTTCAATCGATTCTCTGCCTTGCTTGAAAAAGCTATGCCACCGGTAAACCATGAATTTCTCAGGGGAACAGTCCCTGTAAACGGCTAACATTTCTTCCAAAATGGTTTGAAGTGTTTTCCCTTATTTTGTGAGGGACTTAATGACGGCGCAAAATTCAGTTTTATCCACACTTTGGGGTTTTCTTCATGTTTGAAGTGCTTCTTTGGCGATATCTGAAAGAACACGGACGCAATTAGGCTGAAATCTGGCACATCTACTAATGATAAATCACACAATCAAACTGTGTGCATGAGTACTCCCACCTCTCTGATAATTCCCTGTACCGCAAATTTCTTGACCATCTTGTAACATCTCATTCACACAACATCACTAGAAGAAAAGCCATTTCTACTTTCTACCCAACAGAAACAAAGGCATACAGGTTAAATAGACTGGCTTAGGACACTTAGGACGATACATGACAGGCAGGCCCAGAAGTCGCACTCTGAACCCAACCCAGTGTGCAAACCCTTAATGCTCCATGATTAATTCCAGAATGTCAGACACAGCGTGCACGTGCACGCTTCTTCATGTACTGCAGGAGACCTGAGCACCATGGGTGCTTTTTCATTAAGCTTCTAAAGCAAAACAGCTCAAAGTTAAGAGGTCCACAGGATGGAAGACAGAAGCTGCACTGAAAGGAAGAGAGAGAAAAGCAACAGAACCCATGTCCAAGGGGCTACAGATAAGTGCAGGCCTGTAGGCGGCTCCCATCACCTTAGTAAGAAGTACTTTTGCAGAATGGACTCCCCAGATGGAAACACAGCACAAAGAACTTCAAAGCCACAGCATGTATTTGGGAATGTCTGTGCCTCCACCCCTCATGCCAATTAGGTGGGTCAGGAGGCGAATGGAGAAATTTGCTTCTGACTCCTTAGGAATCAGTCTGTTTGGTATACCAAGGGATACCTGCATTTAGAGACACAGGAATACAAGACAGATCCTGACCTGTTTCCTTCTATTTCCAACTGAGAATTATCAGGCACCTTCTCCACGTTACACCTGCAGTAGAGTAGAAAGAACACTAGAGTCAGAAGACCTGGGTACCCGTCCCAGCCTGGCTCCTGTATCCTAGGTTGGGTGACCTTGGGTGATTCATTTAATTCTCCAAGCCTTAGCCTCCTCGCTTACCTCCTTGCCTACCTCACGGGACTGTTGGGAAGATCGCACAGGGTTACTTGAAACCTCATTATGAAAAAAAATAGTTCTCCAGCAATTGCTTCTCTGAAACACGTAAATGCCTGCTCCTTTGGTCCTACGTCCCTTCAGACATGTTCTGCATGGCATTTAGGACCTGCGTTCGATCCACTGTCCTGGAAGCGGTGGGAGACAGCTGGGGAGTGGGGGCAGCTTTAGCTTATCCGAGCCCAGCTCCTTATTTGTAAAAGGGGGACAGTACCTCAGAAAATTGTTATGAACACCATCTAGGACACCGTACTCTGTTGGAGCAGCCAGCACACAGAGGGTGCACTAAGCAGCCGAACTCGGTTTCTAAACATCACTGAGGTAGTTGGCTCTACTTCTTAGAACTCTATTCTTTTTGAATAGATCACTGAGCTAATGATCTTCAATTGGAAATGAGAAAAAACCCAGCACCTGACGCCTTTCATCCTTCCATGAAGCCTCTTCAGTTGAAGATTTTGAAATTGCTATGTTGGTGTCCCTTTGTGTGATGGCAGAGAAGTGGCTGACAGGTGTGACAAATCTTGAGGAAACCCTACATCCCATCGAAATTTTACTGTAGGCAAAGATGGCACTCTCTGGCACACACAGCTACGTGCGACCACTTAGAGACCCTGCCTGGGGAGAGGGGGAGGCATTGCAGAGAGGGCAACGCATAAACTGAGGAGCAGAGGAGGCAAGTGCAGGCTATGTTCGAAATATGGGGAATTAGTTGAAACGTCTGAAATATGAGGGAGAGTGGCATGTAGAAAAACATAGTTGGGAAGGTCGCTAGGGACAGAAGGTGGAAGATTATCTTTCCCATAGTACTAGTGTGAGCACCATCAGGGAGGCTGTTGACATATTCAATCGGAAGTGACTGAACACTGAGATATCTAATGGGAAGCTATTACGGCGTGCTAGGTCAGGTGCCCAGGGGGAAGGCAGAATGAGGGGGAGACGGGAGGCGGGGCCAGGCCAGTGATGGAAGGGTCCAAGGAAGACAATGGTGAGGAGGCAGAAGGCGAGCACGATGGAGAGACGCCGTGTGTGGATGGAACTCGCCCTCAGAGCGCACATTAGGGACAGGTGCATTTCACCATTGCACTTTTGGGGTGCTGGGGTGATGATGATGTTGGCTAAGGGGATAGGGAACCCGAAACAGACTGTGTCATCTCAGGACAAGTAATAGTGAAGGAAGAGAAACCTAGGAACAACAAGTACTAACTTAGACGTTTTATAGAATGTATATAAATAATTTGAAGAAAGATGGGGATGGTTCCGAGATCTGAGAGTAATGGAAATTACAATTCACTGGGGATGCGAGGCTTTGAGCAAAGGAAATTCCAGCAGAATAACCTAAAATGATGCTGATGAGGAGTATGTGGGGACAGGCCTACACAGCTGGTCAGCAACCAGAGTGGCTTGGGAAAAGAAAGTACAAACTCCAAAACAACAAAACAGAACATTAAATAATGGTATGGGTTTGGCTTTAAGAATGTATATTGCTACAGATCTACTTCTGGAAAGACAGTGTGAACACTGGTGGGAACATTGCACCTCAGATGGGAGCCTCAGGATGGTGCTCCATGCGGGAAAGCCTTCGAGACAGCGAATACCTAAAGCACTCTGGAGAGAATCTTCAAGCAAGGCAACAATTTTTAAGAGCCTATCCCTTCTGTAGAATGGGTTGACTACATGTGGACCTTCAAAACAGTAGCTCGGCTTTACTCCAAGTGAGGGAAATACTAATGAAGGACTTCTCAGCATGCATCAGAATTAAACAAGTACACTTAGTCCTTAGGGTGTGGTATACCAAATCCTTGAAAGCTGCTATAATGGAGTGGAATGGAATGTATCTCATTACCCCAGTGAATGTCATTATGAGATACACATCTACAGGAGCTGTCCGGAAAAAACCCAGCCATAAATGCCTCTATTTTTCATATTACATGGCTGGATACTTTCTGGACAGCCCTCGTATAGTCTCCTAAAAGTGACCACAAACACTACATAGTGTCACTGTACCCTCTTGTAGTGGCTCACATGACCCCCTCCTTCCCAGAATGCTCCCACTGCCTGTTGAGTAACATCTGGTAGGGCTATCTTTTCTACTGATTGTGAGCTTGTGGGGGCAAGTACTGTGAGTTTTTTTGTTTGTTTGTTTTGTTTTTTACCTCTAGCCCTACTCAATACAGGACAGAAAGTAAAAGGGAAATGCAATAAATGAATGAATGATTTCCTACAGCATGAGGAGAGTTAAGATTCAGAACAAGCTAAGGCTTTCCACCACTCCTAGAGATACCACCAGGGCTTACAAAAATGAGGGCAAGAAGACAGCCCCAGTCAGGGACAAGAAAAGAGCCTGAAGAGCTAGCTACAGGAAGGAAGGAGCCCTGCAGTTGCCACCTCGCCACCCCACTGTGTGCCAGGGCTGCGTCCACCATCCAGGAGGCCAGGAAGGTAGCTTCCACTTCCGCCACTGCTTCCCTGTGTTCATCCTCAAACATAATGGACTTAAAGTCCAAAGCTGTCACAGATAGCAGGGCCCATCCTAGTAGAATGCTGCTGCTACAGTCTTCGAACAACTGGTAGAAAGGATGGATGTGAGCATAATCTCATATTCTGATTCCAGATTCTTCAGGAAGGAGAACAATGCTCAAACTTGAAAAGCACGGCATAGTAGAGACTGAACAAAAGCTACTGATAGGAAAGTCAATAGAAAGAGTACATCAAGATGCTTCAAACGAGTTCAAGTGTCCAGATGCAAACTAATTATGTCCTGAAAGAGTATGTAGATCGCTTCTGCTAACAATGGTTAAGAAATCACTGAGAACAGAAATGGAGTCAGAAGACTAGAGATGAGCAAATGTCCCAGTTTCAAAAGGAGAAAGGAAACTTGAGACTGCTATGCGTGGTGTGGACCCCTGGTAAAAACTTAGGAGAAATTATTCAGATGCCACGGGGCTATTTAGAGAAGACAAATAACATCATTAAGTGCCAGTGGGGGGTCTCTTAGAAAAAGCCATGGCAAGCTAACCTCATTTCATTCTTTTGGCAGGGTTTCTAGGTTGATAGATTGGAGAGGCCAAAAATGTGGTCTATCATGGTTTTAGCCTTCCTTGATAACCTTGAGAAAGGATAGATAAATGAGGGTGACAGGATAGCATGGTCATGTGAGTTCACAGATGTCTAATCATCTTTAAGGATTACTGGATAATAAATTCATGTCAACCTGAAGTGATTTTCAGGGGCATGTTACAGAGACCTGTCCTTTGCCCTTTAGAAGTTTCTCAGCAATAGCTTATAGCAAATTTTTGGGTAACAAAACAAAACAACAAAACAAAGCCAAAAAAACTTAGGAAGGCAAGTAAGTAAACATGATTTTTTTAAAAAGGTATAAAATTCAGTTATATCAGTAGACTAGAATGATGAAACAAAAATCAATTACATGGAATTGCATGGGGATAAGATAAGAATAAAATCAGTGGATAGGTCCAAAAAAATGAAATACTTAGTTAAAGGCTAACCTTGGCAATATTCAAGTGAGAAAAGAGCTGTCTGCACATTTTGGGGAGTGGGAGTTTTTCCAAGTCACATGTTGAATGTGAGTTAATTCTGTGTCAAAGTTGCTGGAAGACGTTAACACACTCTTGAATTATGTTAACAGGATTTTGGTGTTCAGAGTAAGAAAGCCAACCACCCTGTAATTAGCCCTCAGAATACTTTGGGAGTTCTGGGTGCCACGTTTTAAATGGGACACTAAGAAAGTAGAATGCGCCTAAGGAGTGGGACCGGGATGGTGAAACCTAAGGTGTTACTCAGATCACAAAGTGAGGTATTTCAACTGAAGGAGAATGTCTTGAGTTGAATGTGCTTGCAAATATTTTAAAGAACATTTCTTAGACTGAGAACAGATTTACTCGCTAGAGGTCTAAGTAGGACAAATAGCTGGAAGTCAGAGGACTGAAGCTATGTTAGTATAGGGAATGTCAGTTGTATGTTTGGAGGTGTCATTTGGTGGTGTGAACTGACTCCCCACACAGTGAGCTAATGCTGGGGATGTCCACATAGAGGCTGGGAGATTGTGTGCCAGAGTTTTTGGGGACATATCTGGGTTGTGGGAAGTTGAAACAGTAGAACAAAAACCTCTTCCAACATTTAAGAATCCCTCTAGGAATCGCTCTCTATTCAAGTCATTGTAAGCCATGTCTCCAGGCTTGGAATAGCTCCACCAGACCCTACTCTTCACTATCTTATTCTACATCTCATCTCAGGGACAATTCTAAAGGGTACAGATGTAAATTAGGATGAATCCCTTTTCAAAGAAAGTCTTAGGTTACATATCTCACAAACTGAGAATATTATTTGAAATGTCTTCCACAGAAGCAGAAAACAAAGTATGCTTAACAAGTCAAAACAAGGCCTTCTAATTCTACTTGACATAAAGTTTTTTATTTAGGGAAGTAAACGGTGGGAACAAGTAGCAACAGAGCAGTACTACCTCTAACAGCAATTACAGCAGAAAGATTTCACATATATAAATCACACACAATTACTGGTTTTTTGAGGGTGACATTTTAGAAAGCATCCTCCTTAAAAACATATAAGGCCTGGCACTGCAAACAAAGGCAATAAATAGATGTTCAAATTATGCTCGTGCTTTATAAAAGCCAAGGATACATCTGTCCCAGAATCATGTAAGAACTGGAAAAAGCTGTCTCATGAGAGCTAATTAATTCTTATCTATCAGTTAAATATAGGTGTCAGGTCTTATTAATACACTGATAATCTGCACCATTGTCAGAGCCCTAACATTTGACTAAGAGAATGGGAGGATGCTTAGGACAGGTGGTATTTCTTTCACAGGCAGGTTGAGTTACTATATTGGTAGCTGACTTTAATGGTGCAAAAATGTGAACACATGGAGAGGTACATTTCCCAGCAGCATTTTCTAAAACCAACCAAAAATATGACAACATATCTAATTAAGGCCTTCCTAATTTGAGTGCCTCCTACTTGAGTACCAAGTTTGGTAAGAGAAACAGAAGATATAAATAGAATAAGTGCTTTTTCTAGAGGATTGCTAACATGAAATATACGTGAAACATGCAATGGTGGGAAATTGAGCGCATATTCCTTAGAATGTTCCTAAATGTGGGAGCTAACAGAATGTGCATTATGAGCATGCTTTCCAAAGGAAAAGTAAAATAAGTAAATAAAACCAGAGAATGGGGGGAAAATACTACACAATGTCCGCATGCTGAAATATCTAAATATCCTTTCCATATAGTACAACTAAAGACTTGCTCAATAATCAGTCCCAGGGAAAATGGTTCTGGTTCTGGAAATTAAAAGATGGAAAGAAACCTTATCACCAAGGACACTTACTTTATAATGCTCAGAGCTCCATTCACCCACCTGATTAGCTATAAATAGTCTGAAAGGCTGATTATTAATAATTAAACTGTTCAAAGAGCTTCGGTTATATTAACTCATCAAATCCTCATAACACCTCTAGAGGCAGGTATGGTAATTATTCCATTATGTGGATGAAAAAACTGAGGCACTAAAAGGTTAAGTAAACCGCCCAACTCTCCCGATCCCTCGGTAGGAAATACTAGAGTTAGGATTCAAACACAGGTAGTCCAATCAAGAACTTGTGCTCTGAGCTATACTGTGTTATGCTTAACTGAGGTTTAAGGGACCTAACTTAATGCTACTCTGTATTTTTGGTGGTTTCCAGGAAAGTGGTCAGTCCATAGCCATCTATGTTAAGTCACAAACTCAGAAGGCCATAGAGCCAGCAGGTAATATAAACGAGTGAGGTGGGTCAGGAGTGAAAAGCATCCCGATAAATGGTAACTGACACTCCATACTTGAGGAACGATAGTGCTGATGGGGACTGTGGCAACCTAGAGCACGACAGGAGTAGGCAGCCACTTCCTCACCCTGACCAGCTGTTAACTTAGGGAAAGCTGGGTAGAGTGCTGCTAGATGTTTAGGCTTTACAAAAAGGGGGATTGAAAAAACAAACAAACAAACCTCTGTCGTTTTATGAGAAAATCTCTCTAATTTTCTGTGTTTGCTTTAAAAAATGTTTTTAAAACTATGAACCATGAAGAAATAAAACAATCTATTGGCACCACGTGGTTCCCCGACTGGTGACCGCTTTTACGCCAGTAAAGGAGGAGACAGCTATTACCAGGAACAAAACGCCCAGCTTCTAACCCTCCAAGGACTTTCTCAGCTCTTCCCAGTACTACAGCAGCCCTCCTCTCACTCACCAGGTAACGCACGAAGTGCCTGTCAAATAACAAGGCACACTTGGTCAAAGAAACAGGCATCTCACTCTCCTGAGATGATGACAAAAAAGTTAGCAGCAATGCACAGTGATGTTCTCTACCTATTTATTTCTTCACACCAAAAGCTGATAAAATAAGGCATAATTGCTCAAGCTGGCTTCCTGGATGGAAACAGTTCCTGCCTACGGCAAATCTACCAGCCCGGATGGGCATAAGTAGAAACTTGACAGAACTACTGATCCCTAGTTTACAAGGAAGTTTGCATGTTCGCTCTGGTCAAAGAATGAACTTGTGGCCAAATTTTTCTTCCTGTATCGCCGTCATTCCCCTGTGTCAATGAACAGCTCATCCAAACCCAATATAAGGGGGCTGTCCTTTGTGGCCACTTCAGAATTCTGAAAGGGGATACACATGTTTTAAAAAAAGGAAAATAGTAAGCAGGAGACCTAAGAGGCCTGGTAGGCAAAGAGGGGCAAGAAATTCTGACCCTTTTACACATCTCTTTCCAAACACTTGTCCCTATTTCTGAAAACTCCTTACAGATAATATAATAAAGACTTAATAATAAAACCCCATGGTTGAATGTTTCTTACTTTTTATACTACTTAATCTTTTTAATGAGGTTTCCTTCCTAGTATAACATGCACTACAGTCCTAATGAAAAACTAAAATCACAACTTAATTATTTGTGTTAAAAACTTCCAGGAATACAGAGCAGCACTAATGTAAAAGAAAAAAAAAAAAAGGTAACTAAAAAATGATTAATACCACCATGCAATTTAGAGAAATAAAATGTCTGTTTTGTCTCATCAGTTTTTCAATTGGAACAAGATGTGATCTTCCCATTAAAACTATATCACATGATTACCAAGTGGAAACCAAATCAACTAAAAAAAATGTAGCATAACTAGTTTATCTACCGTATAGGCTGCCTAATCCCCTGTGCTTTGGTTTTCAAGTAATTGTTTATTGGTTAGAATGGTCTGGGCATAGTGTCCAGCACAATTTCTCAAAGTTCACATTCAAAAGTTCCATGAAAAAGAGGTAGATTTCCTTAAGTACTGTGCTTTCCATATAGTATTAGGAAGTAGAAGATCACTTAAACAAGTGCTCGAAGTGTGTTGGAAGGAAAGAAGAAACAGTATTTTTGATGAAGCACCTATTTGGTTGTAAACAGAGCCTTACCGTGAAATATCTACCTTAAATATGCTAGGACTCTTAGTTCTCTAACAACTCAACCCAAAAGTATAATCTCACTCTGTCATTCCAATCCTTCTATATAAATGATGGTATTTCAGAGATCTTTAGAATCCTTCTCCAGTTTAGATTTCAATTTAAAAGTTTGTAATCCAAACTTGTCTTTCCAAATATCTTAAATGTTAGATGGCAAAACATCATACAAAATAGCAGTAGTGGCCATTTTGAACATGGCATAAGGTTACTGACACCTTTGGAATAAAAGCCATGAAACACAAAGCAGAAAAAACTGAAAACACCTGTGTACACCTTAGTAAATCCTGCTCTCAAGACGGTCTCACTACAGTCCTGGCAAAGGTGATCAGGTGAAGGAGTGGAACACTCACCTGTCTTTGTAGTTTATCACAGTATCAATGATGGCGTTCATCTGCTTTGTCAGTTTGGGGGGATTTGGTGATAGTTTCTCAGCGGGAGGCCGGCCTCTTCTCTTCTTAGCTTTTTCCACATCTTCTTTTGCAGGATCTTTATCCACATTTCTTCGTCTTTTTCGCTTCTTAAGCCGTACTTCCTCTTCCATTTCTTCCAAATTGCCGTCTTCGATGGCCTGTTAATAGGGAACAAAGAGTAATAATTCAAGACAATAATATATATTAAATAATTTATATATATTTATATAAAATAATTAAAATAAAGTGAAACAAACTAACAACAACAACAACAGAAGTTAACAGTAATCAGTGGAGTAAGAAAAAGGGAAGGCCATCATATTGGATAAAATTAGCCCAAGTCTATTTCACAAGTAAAGTATGTTGATAGCAGGAAATATTAATAGTGAAGAATATAACAAATACGAGAAGAGTTACATATTTATGTGTTTAAAGATAACAGAATCCAAATAAAATTTTGGCTCAATGTAAGAAAAAGACCTTAACTGACTCATTACTGTAAGGGGGTGAAAAGATGAAACTAAAAAGGAGGGAAGAAAAAAAATTTCCCTAAAAATACATCCTTACAGTCATGTAAGCATTGACCATTTTTCTTTAAGATTTTACCTCAATTTATTCATGATTCACAACATAAATCAAAATTGCATCCAGATTTTGCTCTAACGTAGCAGTTAGTAAACAAGGAAACAGAGAGTACAAAGCCAAATTCCTCCGTAAAAAGGCACTTAAATCACCCCGTAAAGAACACACACACTCACAAACAATAAACACTTTTTTCCCATTACCTGCCAACGCTTGCTTTAAACCACAGCCAGCAGCACTAATGCAGAGAGATAATAAAATAGCTATAAAAACAACCAGGTATAAAAGAAACCTGCTCATATGGCTAAAAGATCCATGTGACAGACCCAGAAGTTTTAACTTTTTTTTCCTGGTAAACCTCAAAACTTAAGAAAAATGAAGGAAAAAAAAAACTGCAAAGAAAAAAAGAAACCATAACAGATAAAGGAAAAATTCACCATGGAAATAAAAATATTTTTTTAAAACCTTTAAATTATATTTCAAGATTGCCTTCTCATACAAAATAACTGATATTGTTATTTGTTCTTCCTGCCTCTCAATATTGCCTCCAGTATGCAAATGCTAATCAATCCTTTCTCGTAGCTGAAAGAGCTCTAATCATAAGGCAATTACCTTCATTTCTCCACAGCACCAAACATGGCTAATATTTATGATCATGTGAGTATAACAATCAATATAAAGAGTGATTACAGCTCAGACATAATTTCTTGCACTTGTGTACAATGCCTCCTGAAAAAGAAAGGTTTTGTGAAGAAAACCTGGTGCAGAACACAAAACAACCTGGCATGTTAAAAATACCAGTGGGATTTTAAAAAATGTTTTCTATGCATCTTCCAATGTGCAAACCCATAGAAGCAACATGCACACAGACAGAATCCTAAGGGACGGTCTGAGCCTAGGCCTTAATAATCAAAAGACAATTTCCATCACGATCCTACAATGTTCAGATAACCACTATGAAGGAGGCGAGATCTGATGAGTTATGAGGAAAAAGAAAAAAAGAAAAAGCTCCCCATTATTTCATTAATATTCATTTGCCTAAAAGCAGGACACCCACTATACAGCTAAACACACTGCAGCTAAGCGAAGATTAAGAAAAGGAAATGGTCCCCGCAAATCTTGGAGGCTGAACATGCTAATAATAAATACAGCATGCAAGGCTGTCAACAGTTAATGGTATTGCTCTCCTCAAGCACCCAGTTGCACACAGAAATACGGAGAACACCGGCGTTTGATGTGTTACACACCTACACATGCCTGGGATGTAGTGCTACTGAAGCTTCAAGACGGCAACGAAAAAGGATATTTACCTTACCACTATCAGCAGGCCGGCTATCGGAAATCACAGTTAGTGGGGATAAAATTAACAAGCCAGCAAAGCAGCGAGCTGCTAGTCTCTTCATCAGCTGATCAGGAAAAAAAAGAGAGCTGGGGAAAGGCTATGTTTTCATATACAAGTAATTTTATTTTACTGAAAATTTAATACTGAAAGGATTGTGGATACTCAAATCTGCTGTTTCATTCTACCTACTACAAGGCCTGAAGCCTTCCTCCTTCAGCCTGTTTTAATATTGACAACTACTTATCATATTTTTCCCCCTCTTATTATTCCAGGCAGCAGAATTAGAGATTTTTAGCTCAGGCGATGTCTCATTCTCACTCGTATTTTAACAATTAGGCCAATATAAAAACACAAATTAATATTCAAATTTATTTAAAAAATAAAAGCAAAAGTATGATTCTTTTGGTATTTTAAATCTCAGTTTAGAGCTTTTAAAAAATAAGACGACGTGGTTTTGGAGCAGTCTAAGATGATTTTTTATTTTAATAAAAGACCTTTTTTCATTAAATGCATGTCAGTAAAAGCAATGTGCATGTTCTCACATTCAAATATTTTAATAAAATACATTATTCTGCTCTTTAAGGAAAATCACGAGCAACTGTGATACTTCACTTTCAGTTTCATGCTGTAAAAATTTTCATTGTTTTTCTTTTCAGTGGGATAAATGAAGAGGGGGAAGTTGTGAAAGGATATTTCTACTCTCACCCCCCTTAACTTTGCAAAAAAGGAAAAAAAGCATAAGCTTGTGATATTTGGACTTTTAAACCTCTAAATCTAAGTAACTAAGAAGCAAAAACAAATTAAATTGCAAAAAGAACTAGCAAAACAATTTTTATTACAATTGCTAATACGTGCAGCTTCTTATTAAATTTAGGTTTTGGAATCACACGGAAACAAAGTACTGACCATTATTCCCCTTAAACTAAGGTTTTATGCAGGAATGCAGAGAGCTACAAAACATCCTCCTTCCTCCCCAAAGACCCCCAAACACATCTATATGCAGTGCGTTATGTTCAGGGATTTCTAAGGGTCTTTTGCTAATGGAAATCAATTCACTAAATATTTCTCAGTGCTTTTCGCACTTAAAGAATAGAGTAAGATTACTCCTGCATGTAAGTAAGGTTATTCATGGACATTTAAAACTGCTCTTTTATTTTTAAAAAATTACTTATTAAAAACTGGCTCAACTGACAACTCAGTGCTGGGGGATGGGGGGCACACACACACAAAAACTTGCTACACAATGCTAAAGTACTACCCCAGAAAGAATTCCCTCCCAAACCTTTTACCAGCACAATAATGAAATAAATCACAGAAGCAAACCCCCAGTTTCCGACTGGTGACGTGTTGCGCAAGAGTGCGAGCCCTAATTCAACATACAGACGGCTCCCATGCTGAACTGCCTCTAGATTTAATGAAGTGAATAGGAAGGAAGTCGGGGGAAAAAAGTGTACAAATAAGAAATTAACACTTTCCTTCCCTACGCAAACGGTGAGATACAACTACGGCGAAGTTTGGTGAGGCGCTTCTTTCCTTAAAGGCACACTGCACCCATTTGGCTCCGGATGTCACTAAAAAAACCCTTCTGGGGATAAAAATCCCCAGCCGAGTTAAAACAGTTAAGCATATTTCAGCTTGCATTTTTCCTGAATGAAGCTAGGAATTACTCCTTCCTCCACTGGATGGCAACCTCTTTTCCCTCCCTTCTCTTTCTTTCGTGTTTTTTTTTTTTTTTTTTTTTTTTTTTAAAGAATACATTTTCGTGACACAGGATGTGCAAGAATGAGATAAAGCCGAAATCCTTCAGTTAGTTCTTTAGAAAGTAGCACGTAGGTTCTGATAAAATGCAGGAGAGGTCATGAAGGATTAGCTGTTTTAGGTGAGCCAATTTGCAGCTTGCAAAGCACACGGCAGACCCGGGTATTGGCCACACGTGGGTCCAGCCGTGCCCGGGTCATCCTGACACACACTATGCCTTTTAGCGAAAGGCAGACTGTCCAAAAAGTCAGCATTATCCTTGCTCTTCTTAACCTGCGGTGTAATGAGGTGCTATTACACATGACTTCACAACACACACAGCAGAACTGATCAGTCCATGACTGAAAAGGTAAACAGGAAGAAGCAAACAAAAGCCACAGGCCAACTGTGGTGCACTGTGTCACTGTGGTTGCCCTCCACCTCAGCGTCTCTCAAGTCCACCAAGCAGCTGGCACAGCCCTGACAGTGGAACAGACAGACCATCTTAAGTCATCTAGACAATACATGAGAAATTTCTTGGATATGAAATGGGAAATTTAATATTGTAATACTTAACTCTGATATTTAAATATCACATTTCTACCCGCTGACAAATTCTTTTTCTCTTTCTGAGGGTCATCCTCCCTTAGGAGCTCTAACTGGATTCCAGAAGAGGACCCTAGGATGCTGCTGGGGGTGGAGGTGGGATTACAGAGTTAAGGGCTAAGCATTAAAGAACTGCCTCATGTCAACACTAGTGCTTCCTGTGGACCACTCACACATCACTAAACTCAATCCTAATATTTGGGGGACCTAAACCTCCCTAAGCACAGCTGAGAGCCCAGAAGCCAACAGTATAGGTTAATAATCCCCAGAACAACCAGAACAGCTGCAATAATAAAGAAGTGGAATTTTTAAGAAAATTTAAGATTTCATGTGTGAGAAATTTAGAATAGGAACATGTAACAACAGCAAAATAACTGAACATGGGGTTCTTGCTCAAAATGACATATCATTTTAGGTACTTGGTTTAATAAAGACTGCAGCACTTTTAGGTAACAGAATTTCAGATCTGCGGCTTTGGACCAGTGTAAGTTTTGATTATCATCATCCTCCAAAGCAATCAATCAGAAAGGTATGTATAAAATCAAATTCTCTGAGGTGAATAAGCCAGACACAAAAGGACAAATATTGCATGATTCCACTCATATGAAGAAGGAGAACAGTGGTCACTGGGGGCTGAGGGATGGAGGGAATGGGAAGTTACTATTAATGAGTACAGAATTTCATCGAGATGATGAAAAAGGGCTGCAGCGGGTAGTGATGATGGTTGCACAACAATGTGCTAAAGCGTACACTCAGAATGAGTAAAATAATAATTTTTTCTCTATTTTAGCACAACAATGAAAAAGTCCCTGAAAAAAAAAATCAATTCTCTATATATTAAGGGAAAAAACCAACAACTGCAGGTTCACACATGTCCCTACAATCTTAACACACAGCCCACAGGACTAGTGAAATCTTGCTAGCTCGCCTTCCAAGCTAAAGCCTTACAGTATTTCAACAGGTAGCATGTTGAGTCCTGCCCGGACCAATGACGAGAAGCCTTTCCACAAATCCTTATTCAAATGTTATTAAGGAAATAACCACGATGCAAGAAAATTTCCTGTGTATACCTTTTCCCTTTTTCATGGTGGCAGAATTATAACTGATGACATATTAACTCAATAGACCCTCATTTCCTCACTCATTTGTCAGGCAGCTCAGATGCCAACAGCGCCCCCACTCTCCCCGAGCTGGGGCTGAAATGTACAATGCTGGCCGTGAAGGGGAAGAAAATAGGGCCTCAGTTTAACTGCATTTCTGGTACAGTGAGCTTTTCAGTTTTTTGTTCAACAACTTTAGATCACTTTTGCAAAAATGAACCAAGCCTCTCTCCCTCCCACTATGGCATAAGGAAGCTGCATAAGGAAACACAGGGGTAAAAGGGAAAGGGGAACCACAGTTTACCCAGCGGAGACAAAGCAAATTAGTAACACTATGTCAGGAGAAGTGAGTGGGGCTGGGAAGAGGGGAAAAAAGTATAGGGAGTATAAAAATTAATGATCTTGAGCCACATGATCAACTAAGTACCTTTTGGGCAGTGTTAAGCACATTACTCCATTCAGAGAATGACTTAGATTTAGTAAATAGTGGCCCCCAACATACATTTGGCCCTGTAGACCCTACCACATAACAAGCTCACTGTATCGACATCTTTGTTCTTTCAAGTTAGTCATGCACTATGGTCAAGCTCCCTTGGGTGGAGGAATCAAAGCACCTGAGAGGATCTGCGAGCAGAAAAGAGGCTTAGAGAAACAATGGAGAATTAAAAGAAATACAGTTCTGCTTTCTTATCCTGAAACCATTTATCCCGTTACTATCAACTCATAACACAGCCACAACTCTGCTTGCTTATCTCTTGAATAGGGCTTCTCAGGGAGACCTGGGCCACCTCTGCACTTCGGGATTCTCAGTATATTTAAAAAAAGAAGAAACGCCAAAATACGGTAACACACTGGAATTAATTTCAATTTCAATACCTGCAAATAATAATTTAGTGCTATTAAAATAGCCAATCAAATTATTATGAGTACAATCTCACTTGGAGACATCAAATGGCAAACTGGAGGTCCTTGAGTCAAAAAAAAAAAAAAAAAAGGTTCTCCTCTTCTGGGGCTTCCCTGCAATTGGCCATCCACAATCCCTCACCCAGGCTTACACGCTACTGCAACACCCCAGGTTCTCTGGCCTGTAAACCCACTGCGGTTAAGAGCAGCCAATTCACAGAAGAGGGGGTTGAGAGTAGGGCGCTGCTTCCGCTCAAGGCAGATGCAAAAGCCGTTAATGGCCTAATTACAAGTGAGGAGGACACATAAGTAAAACATCCAAGAAATAAAAAACACAGTAGTTTGAGGCCATTCAACAGAGGAAAGAAATAGCCTCAAATTCAATAAATCTTAAGATACGTATACACGGCACCCTGAATATTTCTCCCACTCCCACCGCCACCACCGACAGTGGCAGCTCATACTCGTGGTTCACTATGTTGCCAGGTGCTTAGGGCTTTACACACACTTGCTCATTTAATGCTTGTAATAACCCTAGCCGGTGGGAAATATTACTCTCCTCACTTTACAGATGAGGAAACTGAGGCACAGAGAGATTCATCTTATTCCAGATCATACAAGCAAGTCGCAGAGTCAGGGTTTGAACTCAAAATTTGGCTGCATAAACCACACTCTTAACCAAAGATGTTAATCTACTTTGTAACACAAATGATGACTCTGAACCATCAGGAAAATGCTAAATTACACTTGCATTACAGAAATACTGCACGTAAAAACACAACATGGTATATTAGAGAAGGAATTCCAGCAAAGACGACACACACACACACACACACACACACACACTCACGTGCGTGTGCATGCGGGCAGTCCTTGTTTTGCATGTAAGTGTGGGAACATACAAATGACCATGTACAAAGTCACTTTACTAATTGATGAAAAAATTATGATTGTTCCATGACAAATTTATGTCAAAATAGTAAAAACATTTATTGTCTCTTATACAAGGGTGGGCTGATAAATTTTGCCTTGACTTAAATAGAAAATAAATGGAAAATATATTTTAATGAAATAAAAAAATATACCTACATTATTTATTTTCAAAGCTGCCTAATTATTTTTCTATAACATCACCACACACTTCAATACACTTCCACCAACGCTGCACTAGTTTTTGAAATCCGTCCTTACAAAATCGTTTTTTTGTTTCTGAAATCATTTCCTCACCACAGACTTCATCTCTTCATCATAGATGAACCGTGTCACCCACCGTCTTACTGTGCTCCCATCAACACACTGATCACCATAACGGCTCGCATTCGTCTGTGAATTTCAGCTGGAGGAGCTTTCTCCACTGTTAAGAATTCGGTAACAGCACGCTGTTTGAACCAAACATCTGAACACGCTCCCATTTCCATGTGCCCTGACGGAAATATGTGAGCATCTGTGCATGCAAGGTCAAGGATGATGGAGGGGAGACACCATGTGACTACACAGAACCGGTTATATCTGGATATGTCTAAGGTAACAGAATTAGAGTGGAGGCAAAATTTATCAGCCCGCCCTTGTACAGTGAAATGAAAAACATGGTAAAATGAAAATTTTTAGTATAGTACACTAATGTAAAATATTAGCAACATTGAGCAATTCCTTTTTTTGGTAAAAATTTATCTAAAAGTGTTTGGACAGCACTTACATTCATCTCATTAAATAACTTACGGTATGGAGAGAACATCCTTTCTATGACTTGGTAAACTCCAAGGATCCACTTCCAACATGTTACTCTTTGCCCCTTTCAGCGTAGTAAGATATCCCAGAGTTCTTTAATTTGGAGGGGTTTTTCGGTTTTGTTTTGTTGCTGGAGTCACTTCCCCTGAGACATCTTCATCCTTTTCTTCTCAACCATTTCCTCACTTATGTTGGTAAATTTGCCTACACTAAACTCTTCTGGCCGAACATCCAACGTTTCTCCTTTATGGTCACTTTGCCATCCAACGCCTTTCTTTGCTTAAGCTCTTGATAGGGTTGACCTCCAAAAAATATGTCTCATCAAGAGGAAGTGTTTGATGATCATCATACCCACCTGCCTTAACTAATCCTTGGAATCTGGGTGCTAATTTCACAGCAGCACCTTTTGCCCTGGCAGCACCACCAGTAACCAATTCATACGGACTTCAGCAGTAAAAGATTCTTATTCTTCTCCAGTGTCCTTGTAATTACCAGTTTCTTTCAATGCAGTAACCTCAGCGCTACGTCCTGAACATTAGCTGGATTGGGATTTTTCTAAAATTACAGTCTTCAATCCAAACAAAATGCTCAAATTCAACTGTAAGTGACTTTTTTTTCTAGTGCAATTTAAACTAAAATACACTGATGTGACTTTAGCTTGTTTTTTATATTCAACAGATTTTTCCAATATGGTTTTGCAGTTTTGTGTAGGACTCACTCTATCTTCACTTTTGACATTGACATTTTTAAATCTTCAAATCACATCCAATTTTGCTTCCTGGGTTGTGACTTTTTGTATCTTTGCTGCACTTTCATGTTTGGTGGCCAATTCTCTCTCTTGGTTATCTATTTCTGTAGAATGTCATGTGGGTTTCTCACTGGGAGGCACTACAACTACATGTCAGTGTGTGCAGGGACTGAACAACAGATGCTCAGTGACTAATCGCCAACATACTTTGAAAGCAGAGATGTGATTGATCACTGATCATAACGTGCATCTGTTATTTACATAGTGATTTGTGGACTGAAGAGCAAGCAGCAAAGTTTGCACCTTATGTTAGGACACCATGCTGCTATGGGCTGAATTGTGTCCCCCGACCAATTCATATGTCAGAATATGACTATTTGGAGACAGGGCCTTTAAAAAGGTAATTAAGGTAAGATAAGGTAATTAGGGTGGGCCGTAATCCAACACGACTGGTGTCCTTATAAAAAGATCAGGACACCGATACACAGGGAGAAAACGGTCATCTACAAGCCAAGAAGCCAGGTGTCAAAAGAAACCAACCCTTTCAGCACCTTGATCTCAGACTTCTATCCTCCACCTGTGAGAAAAGAAATCTGTTGTGTAAACTACCTAGTCTGTGGTATTTTGTTATGGAAGCCCTAGAAAACTAATGCAGATGTCATAGGATAACCGAAATTAGTTACTGGGATACTAATGATTCTTAACTGTATTACTCGGAAATCTGTACATATTAGAATGGTGCCAAGTGAGGCCTGCCTGTATGTAGGTAAAACATTCCTTTGAGTAAGTAATGGCAGCCTTTATCTTTGGTGCCATCCTATAATCTAAGGGAAACTAACTGTCCTGCCCACAATACCTGCCACCTGGGCAGCCACGTCCTCTATCAGGCAACTCCTCCCTGTCCTGGCATCACCTGGTGGGAGTTGGAATGGTCCATAGTCCTCAGGGAGGCCTGTCTCTAGGCTTGTGCAGAGCCTGGCATGAGGGTCTCAGGATAAACAGAAGTGAGAGTAACTGGCTGAGTTAGTTCCCTTCTCTTAGGAATCTGAACTGCAAGTGGGAAAGAATATGTCCAGTTGGCGTGGGGTGTGGAAGCTGAATGAATATCATGAGGTCGCACCCAGACCAGAGACGTTATGAGCAGAAGTCATGAATAAACAGAGGAGGACTGGAGAGATGCAGAGTACACTGTGTGAGGGAGAAAGAGCACAGCTAGGCCCAGGGAGGATTTAATTCCATATACACATAAACATACACAATCGTATGCAGTTCAGTTGCATATACATCCAGGGAGACATACAAATATGTATGCACACAAACATTATTCAAGTATCAGCAAAGGAGTGACTGGCTTTAGTTAAAGTTGAGACACCAAGTTGGAAATGTACAATAACTTCAAATCTGGATCTGTTCAAGTTATCTCGGTATGGAGCTTCTAAGTATTCATGGGACTCTTTGTCGAGCATGACTGTCCTTTTTTTATTTAATGCCAGGTCAATAAAGCTGAAAATTCAAAACAAACCTTTGAGCCCTGGTTAGCTAAGAGCTATACATATGTTGCAAACAAAATTTGCTATGCATTGTTTTAAACTTTAAAACAAGTCACTAATATTAAAGCACAAAGAAACAAAACAGGAGCACGTATGACCGGATTTTACTAATGAACACATTTAGTACTATTCAGGCGTGGCACGGCTTCCATAGCTTCTCAGTATTCTAAGCCTGGACTAGCAGTTTTTCTGGGAATATCTGGTGGAAATCAACACCAGGAGAGTCAGTGGCAGAGGAGGCAGAGGAGGAGACACCAGGAAATGGAAACACAGTCAGTGAATTGGATGGGACAGACAAACATGGCAACTGGCTCTAACTGGCAGTAGCATTCATATAGAGAAAACACCCCCTAATATGCATTCAAGAAACGGGGCACCCAGATAAAACTTCAGAGGGCACACACCTGACAGTCACTAAGTCTGAAGGAAGTTAAAAGGCTCCTTCGATCCACCTCCACTTAAGACTGTCCACGGTATGGGCCTTCTGCTCACGCCACGTGGCTCATGTGCCAACAGTCTTGATGCCGGTTACACTTGTTATTGGAACTACATAGTCCAATTAGGTATGACATAAAATGAAATTCAATTGTGGAAACAAGTAAGTTTTTTATTTCTATAAACAGTGAGTACAATGAAAGACTCCATAAAGTGTGGCTTAGGTTTCAGGCATACAATTCTACAGTGCTTTGTCAACTACTTGTATAATATGTAATCCTTGCTAACATGTCACCCCAATAAGTCTAACAATAAAATTGAATTAAAATGTTAAAAAAAAATGAAAAATAAAGAGGAAATATGGAAAAAAAAAAGAGTTAAGGCTTAAAATAATGAAAATAAAGAAACACTGAAATTTACCAAAGGGGAAGAGATGGCACTCAACGTGTTTGCTAGTATCAGAATTCTCCTGCAGGTGATGGATGTGTTAAGTAGACAGGGGAAAGCCTTTCCCAGTGAATACATACATAAAGTCACCTCAATGTACACCTAGACAGCTTACCATTTTGTCAGTTATATCTCTGTAAAGATGTAACTTTAAAAACAATTTCTCACTCACTCTAAAAACATCAAAACTAGAAATTCTAAGTGATACATAAAGGGTGTCAGTTACTCAAGAAAGACTACAGTATTTTGGTCGGCAGATTCAAAGAGGCAACTTCAGTCTTATATCAAGAACGTGGCAAACAGATATGCATGAAGTTTATTAAAACTTTCCTCTACGTATAATATTTTTTCACCTTAATTGATTATTTTCACTGACCAACCTGCAACCAGTTCTGATTACTATGGATAAGAAGGCTTCTGTTCTTTCTTTTTGGGAAAGGGGGCAACACAAGGAAAGTCCCATTTCATTGCTTGCTGTTTTTTGTCAAGGAGTCCTTTTTCCTCCCTTTCAGTAAGACTTAATAGCTTGATTCTGAATTTGTTCTCAGCAGTTATGGGCTACATCCCATTGGTCAAATCTTAAGTACTTCTTTTATCAGCTTACTGTCCTCAGGTTCCTAAATTATCCTCAGTATATCAATTCCAAGTCTCCCTGTCTGGACTCTAGAGATCTCCATGATCTGATCCTACCCAGTCTGAGTTGCCCATTTCCTGGCATGTGAACATTCCCCCCAGAAACAGGAGCACAAATCCGGCATCTCACCACAGCACGCCATGTTTACTCCCCACTTTGTGATTGCTCTCCCACTTCTCACCTGGAGCGTCTTTTCCAATCCCTTGTACCTGTGCATGCTACACCATGCTTCCACGATCAACTCCCATTCTGCCTTAGAGTTCCTCTCAGCTGCAACAGATCACTTACTTTTCTTACTGAGACAATACTTTATTTTTCTCAGTTGCCTTCTAGTGCCTAGCACTGTACTGGGGGAAGAAAAGATAGTATAAACACACATTCAACTTTTGGATAGGGGTCCCTGGGAAAACTGCTCTTAGTACGACGGTACTATAGTACTATAGGTATATAGTAATATATAGGTAATAAACTCAAGTGTATTTTTCCTACATATTTCTATGTTAATCTTTAAGTACAAAATTAGAAACTTTGCCATCAAACGCTCTGTACCTTCCCTGGATCCCTCTCCAGTGATCGTCCCATTTCTCACCTTTCCGAATCTCCTGTAAACCTCCAGGGTCACACAGACCGATGAGACCACTTCCTGACCACACAGTAAAATTCCTTAGCCCCCAGAACATGAATATTGTTCAAAAGTTGCCCAAAGTTTCTTCATTCCCATATCTATTAGTCTTGTCTAAAAATCTATTTTATTTACTTTCTCCTCCACTACTCCTTACTCAACATCTTCCTGCAACGCAACAATTTCCTTAGCTTTGCTCAGCACATTCCCCAAGGTTTTCTTTGGCCTTCTTTTTTTATTCATCTAAGTAGTAAATATGTATTCAAATAAATGTGGCCAATTGCCTCTTCTGAGTCCACGTGTAAGTGTGATGTCCTGATCACTAACAGGTGAGGTGTCTGTTAATGACCCCAGGAGGACTTTCTACAAAAGAACTCCAGAACTGCAATCTGGGGTCAGGAGAGACATACCTCGTGAAGGCTGTTAAGCCTCTGATCCCAGAGGAGGCTCCTTTGTGGACTTCCAACTGCAGAGCAGCTCCAAGCTACTGATGGCAGGTACCTACAAGGAGTCCAGGTTGCCATTCTGGATGGAAAATCGTCAGGGAGATTCAATTGCCCCAGCTTCAAATGTGACTTCAATGCGTATATGTAGCTTCAAAAATGCTCTCCCTAGCCCAGACTTCTCCTTGGAATAAGCATCGGGATTTCCAATATCCTACCAAATGTTCCAAATCAAAATTGTCACTTTTCTTCCAACCAGACAACTATTTCTCTTCTGGATCTTTCTACCTCATCTAAGGAGAGCAATGTTTCCCATAACCCTCCCCTGCAACCCAATTATCCAGGCTAGAAACCTTTAAAACAGACAAATCTGTGGCCCAGGATGGCTTTGAATGCGGCCTAACACAAATTCTTCAAACATTGTAAGATTTTTTTGCGACTTTTTTTTTTTTTTAAGCCCATCAACTAACATTAGTGTTAGCGTATTTTATGTGTGGCCCCAGACAACCGTTCTTCCAATGGGGCCCAGGGAAGCTTTAAAATCATGTTGCCCCTATTACTTTCCAGCAGTCTTGTCGGTGACCACGTAGCTTACCTCTAAAATAAACATTGTAAACAATGTTTATAAACATCCTAAACAATCTTTCTCCTCTCTCACTGCTGTCAGGAAGGTCTCCTGTTTCAAAGGGTGAAATACAATGGCCCCCTGTGGGTTTTCCTCACCTTCTCTCACTCTTGGGCCCTCTCAGTGCACATGAATCTCTGCTTAAAGGACACACCATTTCAAAAATGCTCAGGCTGTCCAATCTTTCTACACAGGGCAGAATAAAGCCCATTTTCTTTGATTACACAGAGGCTTCAGGGTATGGCCCCACCTAGTCTCTTCTCCACTCCTAACCCTATCAACACTGCAGGTCCCCCCGCACCCCCCCGCACCCCCCCCACCCCCCAGGGTCAAAGTGCCTGTGGGTCACCTACTCCATGCCTCCCTGTAGCTCTCTTACCTGGAATTCTGCTCTTCTGAGCCCTCTCTCCTGTCCAAATAAGGCTTATCCTTTAAAAAAATGGCTAAAATGCCATTTCCTTCACACCATTACACCTGATGAAAAATTATAGATTTTTCCTCTTTCCCCTATACTTTCACAACACATTATAGGCACTTTTAGTCAATGTTGATTTAATTTTGCTTTGTATGAGTTTTGTTTTGTCTTCAAATATGTCTGAATTTCCTATCAGTCTGAAATCTTTTGGAATTTAAAAAAAAAAAGCCATTTTAATCAAAATAACCTGGAAAGCATTTAGACTGCTGCCTTGCTCACCAGTGGGACTCAAAAATCTTGTTGAAATAAAATTAAGTATTATTTACTCTTCTGCTTCCTCAAAATGACAGTTTATCAAGGAAGCACATTCTAGGGCCAGGCTTAAATGATGTCTCTTCAAGGGAAGGCTACACAATTATACCGTGAGTCAAAATAAGTCAGATAAGTGAAGCAAGGTGAGATTTTTTTTTCTTTTTCGTTTGCCCTGCTCCAGCCCACCTCTTTAAACTGTCTTTATTTTTACTGGTCACTATACAGGCCAGTATTATTTTATTGCACTTCACCTTATTGGACTTTACAGGTGTTGCGTTTTTTACAAATGAAGCAAGACCCCCTACCAGCAAAAAGATTACGACTTGCTTTGTTACAGTGATTTTTAACCCAACTCACAGTATTTTCAAGGTATGGCTGTACACTCTTCTCTCCTGCTCTGGCTTTGAGTGTTAAATGGCTTAAATACATTTAACCCTACTGGCAAAAAAGGACCATCTCATTTGGAGGAGCGATAAAGACCAACACCCCTCACTGAGCTGCACGGCAGAACAGTGTCTGCAATGCAGTGACCGAGGTATGGGGGAGGACAGGGAGGGGCCCTGGCCACCCTGAAAACAAGGCAGAAGGGAGAGACACTGACCGGAGTGCCCCAGAGTCCTGCTGCTCAGCAGAGAGAGGTCCGCAAAGGCCGTCCTGTCGAGAAGCGGAGGGCCAAGAGCCTTCCCGAGCATGTCTTATACCCATGGAGGAGGCCGTTGGAGGACCTCTAGCAGTACGTGCTCCCAGCGTCATCAAGCACCTGTTGCTGATCTGACCTGAACTCCTGCACTTTTTCAAGCAGCAGCTGGAATTCACAAGCCAGGAGGAAGTCGGCTCAGTGGGCAAAGGGGGTGTAAACTGCGATGTGATTTGCTATCTACCAAATCCACACCGTACTGTAGACTTGCACTGATGTGCATTTTCAAAATATTAAAGACAATAAATTCAACATTGAACATTCATTAAATAAATAAACCTGCCACGAGCTAAATGCTAAATCCAAAACCACGGCTCCGTGCCTGGGAGGCGTAGTTCCTCACCTGTAAAATGGGAGAAATACATATTCCAAGTCTCTAAGGGGATGAAAACGTGCTGTGTGTTCACAGAGCGCAACCCACCCAGTATTGTGTGATGTGGAGAAGGGAGAGGACAGTGCAGGAAGGGAAAGAAAGACTCTGATTCGTCTCAGAAGTCCTGGAAATTCTATGCGAATGAATATGGATTAAGAATTCAGTCCTGGCTCCGAAAACTAATATAAGGTTGTAAGTTAATTATATCTCAGTTAAAAAAAAGAAAGAGCGAGAGAGAGAGAGTTCAGTCCTGGGGACGAAGTAGTGTAATGTGAGCCAACTTTATGGCAATGAAAAAGCACCGACTGTGTAACACAAGAGAGGTGAAAAGCTACCTTTAAAAGTTAAGAGGGTGAAACTGCCTGTGAAACTCAAAGGGGAGACACAAAAGCCCCGTTGAAGAGGAGCAGCAAAAATCGGTAATGCAGTGTGGGAAGGCATGCCCCCACAAATCTCTTAATGGCCTTTAAAAAAGTCAGTCCTTTAGTGGCCAGTGAAACAGGGTGTTCTTAAGACCAAATGGAAGAACATGCAAACACTCCTAACAACAGGCTGGGGCTTGATGGACCTCATGGGTTGGGATTTAGTGAAACTGCTACAAAAGAGCCGAGCCTCATCACAGGTTAAAAATAATTCTGAATGTAATGGCACCAAAATAACCCCTGTCGGTGATTTTACTTGGCTCCTTCTCCAACCTGGATATGTGAAGGTCATTTTCTTTTCCTCACTCTGATGTTGTATTTCTTGTTATGCTTTTTATGATGGGGAAAATGCCTCCAAATAAACTTTATGTAAAAAAAACACTAAAGTTTCAGGTGTTAAGGGTGCTGATTAAAAAAATGCAGGAAGACACAACGAATAAAACAGTCAATCCTCAGATCTGAGTAACAAGATGAAATGGTGGCAGATTAACCGCTATACTGCATTTAACAGTTAGGTTGCAGAACAAATGCTCATATCCGGGATTCCTCTGGAAGGGTAACAGTGCAGTCTGTTGGACTCCACAATGTCATTCCCCCATGCCTCCCCATAACACCGCATGACATTAGTGTGTTGATTTTTTTTTTTTTAATTAAAGTGAATGCAAAGGAATTCAGTCTTGATAATTTGGGGGAAGACTTGTAACGTTTCAATGAACAAGATGGATCCATTTAGCAGCTGATATGTATTCTGCTAGGTAGTGTGCAAGATATAAAAAAAATGATGGTGTGGGAAGTTTCTTCTTAATGACAGAGTACTAGAAAATTCTTGATCTTGATCTATACAGAAATACTGAAGCCCCCAACCCTCTTTGTGTGGAAAGTAGCCCCTTGTGACAGATAGGTGCTCCCATCACAGGCTCCAGCCCACCTGAGTCCTATCCATTCATCATGTGGTGTCAGCACAAAGGATGCGTCTTAGCTCTCCAAATGCTACCAACAACCAGTCAGTCCCCAAAGCTCTGTACACTGGATCAGGTACTGAGCCCACCAACATGTGAGAGAACCCCTTGCCAAACCTGCATTAGAGAGAAAGCCTGAGAACAAGAAGAAAACCTCCTACCCATGACCCTCTTGAGTTTTAGGTCCTGAGAGCTGAGCCTCAGAGTTGGGGCCAGACCGGGGCGAACCCTCTTAGTTCTTTCCACAGTCACCAAAGCCAAAATCAAAGAAGGACAGGGCAGGAGAGATGGGGCCATGTGCTTTTCCTCACCCTCATTCCTCATTTCATGACTCCAGTGTACGGACAAGGAAGCCATGGCCCGGGGTGGGGCGGGGGAGAGGTGTTCTGACTCATTCACTGCATCAAAAAGCAAAATGACGACAGCTCTGGAACCCGAGCCCTGACATCTTGACCCCTAAGTCCCTGTTGTTTCCACTAAGTTAAAGAGAAGGACAAAACCACTGGCGAGCCTGATGAAGCTGAAGTTTTGAGGATATAATTTTAAATAATTTTTGGGAAATAGTCTACAAGGTCCAAGGGAAAGATATTTTTAAAAAACCAGCATGATACATTAGGAATATGCTTTCTACGATAGACTATGAGCACAGTGACCTTAAATATTGTATTTCAGTAGGAGTGGCAGAACAAGGTCAAGTTTTGCCTAGAGCAAAGTCTCACGGCCCCATCTGTAATTTTTCATGATTCTGACAAATCAACATTCTTTAGAAAATAAGAAAGGAAGCCATCTAAAAGGTATATGGCATTATGTCCAAAATCAACACCTCTATTGGGAACTTTCTTACACAAAACTAGAAATGAAAACCCAATTAATTTAATACATTTTTTGCCTTTTAATTTCAAGTTAGATTAGATGTATTAATCTGGTTTTTGCCAGAAAAGAATAGTTTGAGCTAGAAGACAGCTGTCTGTGAAATCTATGAGAATTTCAGAGAGCTGGGGTGAAGGAATAATTGTACTTCTTATGCATATTTAAACAATCTTTAGCAATGCATTCTGAAATTAGAAGGGAGCCTTCAAATTCTTGAAAAGCTCAAGAGCAGTTATGTCAAAACTGCATGCCTTTAGAATTCTTTTGAGAAATCATTACACGAAGACACAGATCACTGGGAGCTAACAGGAAAGAATGCCAGTAATTTCTACCATGACCCAGACTGGTCAAAAACTCATAGGGTTCTCCTGACTCTGCAACCAAGTATTTATTGAGTGCTTACTATGCCTGAGGTACTACGGCAGTGCTGGCATATGTGATTAGACGAGACAGGTGAGGGCCCTGGCTGTCTTGGAGCTTACTATTAGTGGAAGGAGCCAATGAGGTAACCTTTAGATGGTGGCAGGGCCATGAAGAAAACTGGCATAGGATATGTGACAGTTACTAGCAGGGCCTGGCTCTTTCAGCTAGGGTGGTCAGGAGGGATCTCTCTGGAAAGAAACTACCAGTACTAGTAGATAGATAGTCATGTGATGATCTGGGGAGGAGACTTCCTGGAAGTACAAAGGACCAGAAAGACAGTACAGTGTGGCAGTCACCCAGAGAGCAAGCAGAGATGAGATTCAAGGGCCAGGCAGAGGCCAGATGGCCATGGTCTTACAGGCCATTCAGTCTTTGGATGGGAGGCTGCCAGAGGTTTTATGTGGGGAGTGGGGTGGGGAGTAGGAGAGGGGTAGTGCTAGAGGGTGATCAGAGTTGGTATTTGCGTTTCAAAGTACTCTCTGACCTCTCTGGGTAGCCACCTGAACTATTGTAAACAAAGAGAAAAGGCTGTCCTCCAAAATGCCAGGAATCTGCAAATGCCACATGCTCCAGTTCATTGTTTTGGCACCTAAATCCTCAAATTTCTTTTTCTCTCGTCAAAGGGATGTGTATTGTGCTGTTATTTCTCTTCACTTGGGGGCCAAGCAGGGTGGGCAGAAACCCCAGGAGCACAGATGTGGCTGTTAAAGAGGTTTGGGTCTCCTCCCAACAGCAGCCAGGAGATAAACCCCGTTACCATCGTGTCTGGAGGCCAAAGCCGTTCCATCCTCTGGAGTCTGAGGATGGAGGAGGGAAAATCGCAAAAAATGCCCGAGAGGCCTGACACTAAAACTTAGCATGAAGCAGGAAACATAATGTTTAAACTCTGCTGATTTCCTGAATAGTTAGAAGCCCTTCAAGTTAGAGCATCTCACAATCTATTTTAATTTCTATTAATTCCCATCTGTGTACACTTGACAAGCTCTTCAAGGTGGCTAAGTGTGCAATATTACCTTTAATAGCATCTCTAAAATAAAGTTCTTAATTGCACTAATAAGGCAGGTCAGCCATGATGGTGGAATAGAAACTTGACAATTAACACCAGCATTCCCCATCCAAGCCCCATGTGTGGCTCGACCTACTCGATATTCAATAAATGGGCACTGAATTGAATTTGCTTCTAAACAGCCTCCATGAATGGACCCACTGATGAGATAGCAGGGGAGGACCATTATTAAAACCACAGTGAAGAGTAAAAGTAGAAGTAGCTTCATGTGATTGTGGAGGTTGTCTTTAGATATGTGGAAGGGGCCTTGCACAATGCAACTCAACCCAGGAGGGTCAAGAGACCTGTCCAAGACCACATGCTAGGCTGGCATCAGGGCCAGGACCCGCAGGCCAGGTTCCTGACTGCAATCCCCAGGGAGGCAGGGAGGGTTAAGCAGAAAATCGGGGTGGAGAGGGTTGAGCACTGAGTGAGCAGTAGAGACTGGAGGGCTCAAGGCCAATAAGCCTGTGGGCACGTCCCCTAGAGCATATTCAACAAGTGAAAATTTCATCCTCCTCAGTTCCATTAGAATGACAATAGATGTCTCTTTATCCATCCTTTTACCTTTCTCTTGTCACCCCAAGCCTTGGATTCAAGACACAAAACAGAAGTAGTCTTTTTCTTCTTTTCTTATCACCTAATAGGTATTCTCTAAAGTAATTTAATACTTTTTCCTTTATAGCTATTTTTGGGGAGACTCCTTATATGCTAGGTTCTATGTTACACATATTTAAACGTCAGAAAACTCTATGAAGAACATTCTACAAAGAAGCTAGGAGATGTTAGAGTAGGAAGCCAGGTTCACAGAGCTTATTGGGTGGAGCTGGGATTTGAACCCTAGGTCATCAGATTCCAAGGCTTATCTTATCTCTTAACCACTGTCCCAAATGTCCCAGATATATAGCCATCAGAGTCACAGTTCTGCTACCCTCCCAGACATGGACAGTGACGGTAAGTCACCCTGTCTTATCTGTAACATCCTTAACTACACTTTCCCCCACCTCCACTCCATGAATGAGGTCATTTCACAATAAATACCTATATCAAAACATCACACTGTACACTTGAATATATACACTTTTTATTTTTCAAAAATTAAAATTAAAAAATCTTTTTCTTCACATAGCTTTACTGATTTTAAAAAAGTACAGAACAAAACCAAATCTTGATTCGAAAAAAAAAACAGACATACTTTTAAAACCATCTTACTTCTCTGTAGTAGTTTGCTCCATGCAAAGATAAGAGGAACTTACCCAGGCTGGTTAAGTATCTGTAAGCCAGTTCCAATTTCCCATAGTTACTTTCAAGGCTGAGTTTGATTTCAGAGCTGGATCTCAATTTCAAATAATAAAACTTGAGACCAGGAAGTTCAGGCATCACAGTTTAAAAAAAAATCAACTGAAACAAGCCTCTCTCACTTCTCAACCTTTGGTATTTATTTTAGTTGGCCCTCTTCTATTGAATTTACCCTACTGAATTTTGACACAAAAGGGGACGACATATTAAGGTCCAACCCCAGTGAAAGCAATCTAGCCAACGGATTTAAGAATAAAATAAAAACTGGAAAAAGTTATAAAAATTCCTGTACTACTGTCTAATATTTCCCCAAATAATTCACAATTCGTACCACCATTAATTAGTTCAGTATGTCTTTTCTGAAGTTCCAAAGAACCTGGAATTTGGCAAAACCCAATCTATTTACTAGAGCCTTAGCTCTCCCTTGTGTATAAAAATGGAAATGCAGCTTGCTAGAAATGCCCCCGTTAAATGGGATGACCCAATTTTAAAAGCTAAAAATGCCATTTGATAAAAGAATAAAAAAAAAAACACGCAAAATATACGAATAATTTGATATCAGCTATAAAAAGCTAGGAAAGAGTATTTAAAGTAACGGAATAAAAGAGAAGCAGCAACCTATTACATATTATGAGTATGCATGCACATTATGCTTTAGATAAAGGATCCAAAAGAATCTTGCAACTATAAAATAATGTGGGAGAAAAGAACATCTCATAGAATCACTGATGATCTCAACAATGATTAAAGCTAGAAGATTCCAGCCCTGGTCTCTGATATCAGGCTGGATCATATTTAATCCAGCCCAGACAGAGAGGACATCATCCTGTTTCCAAGATTTCTAGGAAGAATCCTCTTTATATAGGTGAGAAAATATTTTGCTATTTCTCATTATGCATTTCAACTGAATTTCAAATACTCTGTTTGAAATCCCATGTCTTTACACTTTCTTCTCACTTTTTCCAGTTCTTTGTAACTAACTCCTCCATGGATTTCTTGGCTTTTTTCCTGTGTAGAGTTTAACATGGGCTGTTTGTGACAGAATACTAACTAATATGCACCTAACATGCACCCTGGTATTATGTAGCTTTTTAATGTATGCATTAAATTACATTGAGAGGTGTCAGACCATTTTACTATATTTATTCACTCCTACTATTATATGATTTAAGAGTCCCTGACACTTTGTTTTTTCCACTTTGAGTTCTGGGAAGAGGAAACCTCAAAAATCCCTTCAGTGGTCAGTAGACATGATTACGGGGACCCCATTCAGGCACATTAAGTCCTGGGACGCTCAAGCGCTTCCTCTGGAGACAGACTGGCAGAGGAAAAAAAGGGGGTTCTGAGCTGCCTTTCCTCAGGGTCCCTCTTGAAACCCTATGTTTTCTAAAACTATCTATTGCCAGATTTAAAGATCTGAGGAAGTGAGTCTTACCACTATTATTCACATAATGTGGTCTGCAGCCAAACTACACAGGGCATTGCAAAAAGCCCAGAGGTACCCTCCTTCCTCACCAGGAGCGTCTACTGTACACCAAAAGAAACATGCAGCATAAGGACCACACAGACATCAGCAAGTAAGAAGGACTTCCCACACTACAGTTTCAAGACATCAGATTCATTGTGAAACAAAAGCATAGCTCTCTGAAACTGGCTCCCTCCATCAGGCTGGCAATTAAATATTATACAGAGCACATAATTTAGATTGCATTCCAATTATCTTCAAGTGCTGTAGGGCACAAATCACTCACTCAGCAATTAAATAAATCCTGGCATGTCACTAAATGTTTTAAAGGAAGGGAGGGATTCTGATGTTGGCAGAAGGACCAAAACAAATAGAAAGAATAGAAAAACCAGGCATTTCAGAATATGCCCTCAGCCCACTTTTTGGCTTCCTAGTCATCCCAATTTTATGGCAACTTCTGCCTCAATACGAGAAACATCACAATTAGTAAACATATGGCTGAACTGAAAAAAACTATTCCACTGGGTTCATGAGACATTTGCCAATTTAGGTTGATGAAATGCCCAGTATTACAAGTAAAGAAACAAAGATATTTTTCCAAGAGATTATCAACATGAGCCAATTGGAGAGGAATCAAGATGGCGGCATGAGAGGACATCCCTGAAACCTCTCCTGGAAATTTCAAATTGAACAGCCAAAATCTGACAAGGGAATCCCCAAGTGACACAGCCTCAGCTGAGAGATCTATCCACTGCAAGAAAACACCTAAAGGTCCGAGAAAGGAAGGTGAATGGGAGAAAAGGGAAGGGAGCAGTGCAGAAACAGGGCTGTGGAAGGTGACCTGGGGCTGGCAAAAGGATTGAAAATAGGGTGGGGGAAACGGGCTGAAGCGCAACACGATCCGGGTAGGTGGAGGCTGGACATATGGAAGCCCCTCCAGGGGTTGAGATAAAGCCCAAGTCCCACTGGAGGTGTGCTAGAGTGCCAGGCCCTGGATGTGACAGGGCCTGAACAAAGGTGTGCTAAAGTGCCTGGGGTGAAAACAGGGACCCAGCTAAATGCAGTCCCAAACTAGGAGCTGACAGGTGCAGGACTTAACCACAACTTGGCCCTCAATGAGTGCGAGACTAAGTGCCAACAGCTAGGGGGTTGCTAACCAGAACAAAACACAACCCCAGGTGAAACGCAGGCTTGGGAGAAGGGAGTGAGGCAGTGCTGACGGTGTGTGACTGTCCCCCACGTACTTCTGAAAAAGGGCCAAGCTTGCTCTGCGGCAGCATCCCCCCAGCTCTGGTGTCCTCCAGATGGAGGGCCAGGCTAGTACTGCAGCGCACACCAGCACAGCTGGGCACTATGCTGATGGAGGAGCAGATATATGCTGCAGAGTGCGCCTGCCCCTGCCCTTGCTCCTGACAGAGGTGCAGGCCTGTGTCACGGCTGAGCCAGCACCCAGGGTAGCAAGCAACCTCTGGACGAATAGCAGTGGTGAACCCACTGCCCCCACAGCCAGGCAGAAGCTGTGAGCATGGAGTCTGCTGCTCCCCCTTGCTCTCCCCCACACCGCCATTACCCTGTGCCGGAAAGGAGCCTGAGCCCCCCCAACAAACCCCACTCCTGTGGGAACCAGCAGGGGGGCTCAGGGGTGCTGTGAAACAAAGGAACAGCAGGCTTTGTCTGCACAGATCTCAGAGGCAGAAAATACCATGGTCCATAAAGAAGAAGCACAAGGCAACTGTGTCAAAGAGGAGAAGCCCACCCTCTAAGAGTGAGAAAATCTAATGACCCAAAGAAAATACTGTAAGAAGCTGAAGCAACACCAACTAGGAAGTGAAAGAAAGACCTCCCCATATCTGCGGGGGATAAAAAGCCCTTATGCCTAGGAAGACAAACACATCAATTACAATGAACTCCCTCAGGAATAAAGTGTCTCAGAGAGAAAATGAAAATCTCCAGAAAAGGACCTTATGGATTTGGAAATACATGATCTAAATGACACAGAATTCAAGACAGCAGTGCTAAACATACTCAGAGAGCTCAGGGAAAGCTGATTGAGTACTCAGACCCAGATAAATGATCTCAGAAAGGAAATCTCTGAACAAAAGGAACACTTTAATATAGAATTTGAAACTATAAAAAGAATCAAATAGAAATTAGGGAGATAAACAATGCAATAAAAGAAATAGAGCATGAACTAACTTGTATAAGAAGCAGGCCCAACCAGATGTAGGAAAGAATTAGCAACACTTACGACAGAAACATGAAAATGAACAATAGGAAAAAGACAGATTTGAGAACCAAAAAAAAAAAAAAAAAAAAAAGTCGAGCTTCTATAAGAACTAGTCGAGCTTCTATAAGAACTATCTGACTTAATCAGAAAGAACATTAGAATGGGAATACCAGAAGAAAAAGAACAAAATTCTAATGACAACTAGATCAAATAAACAGTATACAAGAAATTTCTAAACCTAAGGCAAGAACTGAAACCCCAAATTCAAGAAGAAAACAGGATCCCTAGCTACCTGAATCCCACCAGACTTTCTCCAAGGCACATTATACTGAAGAGGTCAAAACTCAAAGACATAAAGGCAGCCAGGGTTTAAAAAAAATAAATAAATAAAAATAAAAAATAAAATTAAAATAAATAAATAAATAAATAAAACCTTGAAAGGAAAGCCCATCAGGCTGTCATTAGATTTCTCAGCAGAAATTCCTCAAGCTAGGAGGGAGTGGAATCATATATTCAAAATATTAAAAGAGAGAAACCACCGGCCAAGAATAATCTACCCAGCAAACTTATCCTTTAGATCTGAAGGAGGAATAAAGATCTTTTCAGACATACAGAAGCTGAGGGAATTCACCAGCACAAGACTGGCACTCCAGGAAATACTGAAGGAGGCTACTCGACCTGAAACAAAAAGTCTAAATAAATGGCAAAAAGTTGGGACAACAAAAACATAAGAAAAGAAGAAGTAAAGGTTTAAATTCCCCAAAGAGACTAGAAATTAAAAATATGCTTAAGAAAAGGAGCCACTACACATATGAAACCTTCTTTTCCATACACCTCATGGTAACTACCTTAAAAAACTCCAGAACCAAGACACACAACACCCCCCTCCCCCCAAAAAAAACAAAACAGCAAGAGAGAGAGAAAACAGAAGGAAAAATCATAGAATACCATCAAACTACAAAAACAGACAGTGAGAAAAAAGCAAACAAGAAACTAAGACACCAAACACCCAAAAACCGGAAGACAAATGGCCATAGGAAATCTTCATATATTAATCACCACCCTAAATGTAAATACACTGAACTTACCAATAAAATGGCACAGAGTAGCTGACTAGATTAAAAAACAAAACCCATCCATATGCTGTCTCCAAGAGACACACCTCAGCCATAAGGACAAACACAGACTCAGAGTGAAAGGATGGAAAACAATACTCCAAACTAATGGCATCCAGAGAAAAGCAGGAGTTGTCATACTTATTATATCTGATTAAAGAGACTTCAGGATAAAAAAGGTAATAAGAGACAAAAGTGGACATTTCAAATGATAAAGGGGACAATACAACAAGAAGACATGACACTCATCAATATATATGCCCCCAACCAGGAAGCAACAAAATTTATAAAGCAACTACTTAAAGATCTAAAAGGTGAAGCTGAGATAAACACAATTATAATAAGGAACCTACACTCCCCCTTAACAGCCATAGACAGATCATCCAAACAGAAAATAAATAAGGAAATATCAGCTTTAAATGATACATTACAACAATTGAACATAATTGACATTTACAGGACAACACAAAACTACATTCTATATTCTCAAGGATAGACCACATGCTGGAACACAAATCTAGCCTCAGCAAATTCAAATAGATTGGAATCATACAAAGCAAATTCTTAGATGACAAAGCCTTGAAATTGGAGATCAACTGCAAAAAAAGAAAAAAAGAGCAGAAAAACCACATATACACGGAGATTAAACAACATGTTATTAAAAAAAAAAAAAGGATCAAAGAAGAAATAAAAGAAGAGATTAAATAATACACAGAGGTGCTTGAATCATTTGACTGCTCGAGCCCGCTCCTACCTCTTAGGAGTGTACTCCCCCCTTGCCATTGGAGGCCCCTGAGCCACTCCTGCTTGGGCCCACTCTTACCTCTTTGAATTGTGCTTTTCCTTTTAATAAACTATCTCTTTTTTTTTTAACCTTATTTTCCTTTTAATAAACTGCTTCTTGATTTTACCGCTAAAAAAAAAATACATAGAAACTAATGACAATGTATCAAAATTATTAGGATGCAGCCAAAGCAGTAATAAGAGGGAAATTTATATCATTACAGGCCTATCTCAAGAAACAAGAAAAAGCAGAAGTAAACAACCTATCATCCCATATTAAAGAAGTAGAAAAGGAACAAAAAAAGCCCAAAGTCAGCAGGAGGAAGAAAATAATAAACACTAGACCAGAACTAAATGAAATAGAAAACAAAAAAATGGCTGAGAAAATTAATGCGATGAGGACCTAGTTTTTTGAAAAACATCAGTAAGATTCACAAACCTCTGATTAAGCTCACCAAGGGGCAAAGAGAAAAAGCACAAATAACAAAAATTAGAAATGAAAGGGGAGAAATTACCACTGACACATCAGAAATACAAAAGATCCTGTGAAAATATTATGAAGGACTATATGCCACCAAATTTAACAACCGTGAAGAAATGAACAAGTTTCTAGAAACATGTAGTCTAGCTAGACTGAACCAAGAACTGGAAAATCTAAATAGATCAATCAATGGTAAGGAAATGGAAACAATCATCAAAAACCTCCCAAACAGCAAAAACCCCAGGACCAGATGGTCTCACCGATGAGTTTTATCAAGCAGTCAGAGAGGAACTAATGCCTATGCTCTCAGACTCTTCCAAAAAATCTGAAGAGGCAATACTTCCTAACTTAT
>PVJL010010999.1:0-45567 GCA_004026885.1 Lyroderma lyra
TGGATGCCATTTTTTGATGTGGGGATGGCAAGGTAACCTTGGTGAAGAGCAAATGCCATGAAAGATATTATTATAGACATTTATGGAAAATAGGATCTGCCATAAAGTACTTAAAAATGAGAAACATTTTCATTTTGAGTTCCTGGCATTCAAAGGGTGTTAGTTACTTCTTCTTCCCATCATGCACACTTTATTCCTTTTACAGTGCTAAAATAATTTGGTCATCTCCTTAGTCACCAACCTTATGAGGGTATCAAAGGATAGAGGTAAAATTGTTTGCAATATACTAGTCCCTCCTTATCTGCAAGGGATAGATTTCCAGATCCCCAGTGTATGCTTGCAACTGCACCAGTACCAAACTCTGTACATACTTTTTTTTCTGTGTGTACACACACCTATGATACAATTTAATGCTTTTTCCATCTTAATTAAACACTTATCCTATACTGTGACTATAACTTTTGCAGTTTAAGATGCAAAAGCAAAACTAGCACAGATTTATTTTTCCTTCATAACAATTTCACCAGTAGATTTGTTCTTTAACATAGATCTTTGTAACATCAGTGTACATTTTTTTTCTTTCATTATAAGTTGAGAACTTTTAACTTTTCATTTAAAGGAAGCACTTTACAGCTTCTCTTTAGCATATCTGAATTGCCAGTATTACAACTCTTGCACTTTGGAGTTATTATTAAACTAAATGTTGAACACAAGCACCGCGATATCACAACAGTCAATCTGAAAACCAAGAGAGCTACTAAGAGACTAACGGGTAGATATACTGGAAGGATACACTGGACAAAGGAATGATTCACATCTTGGGCATGTGGAAGCCAGATAAAACTAAATGTCACCACCCTACTCAGATTGGTGCACAATGTAAAAATTGCAAATTGTTTATTTTTGGAATTTTCCACTTTATATTTTCAGAGCACTGTTTACTTCAGGTAATTGAAACCCCCAAAGACAAAACTGCTTTTAAGGGGAGACTACTGTATTTGAAACAAGTCTCCCATTAAATCTTGTGCAGGAGGAAATCTTTTGGAATGGGAGAAAATATCATTTTATTTCTCCTTAGAATTTATTTTAATTAATTTTATTTCCTTCCAAATAGTTTTTCTTTTATTTTTCAATTACATTTGACATACAATAGTATATTGGTTTCAGATGTATAGTACAATGATGAGTCATTTATATAACTTAGGAAATCCTCATTCTGATACATCTGGTTCCCTTCTGACACCATACATAGTTATGACAATATTATTGATATTTTAATTTATTTTTTGAAAATCAACACTTTTTTTCTGTAGAGTTTTATGAATTTTAATACATGCATAGGATCATGTGGTCATGACTACAGCACTCAGAATTCATAACAATTCCATGGTCTCCCACAATCCTTTCATACTATCCCTTTGCAGTTCATACCCTACTTCAAATCCTTAAACTTGGCAACATTAATTTCTTCTCTATTGCTGTAGTTTTGTCTTTTTCAGGATGATAAATAAATGAAAATATTCTAGGTCTGATAGTTAAGTTTGAGAACTCATTCTAGAAAAAGTGCTACACACTTCATTGCTGAATAGTACTATGGTCACCTTCAAAGTACTTCCCTTGGGAAACTATATACTGATACCAGTGCCTAGTCCACTCTTTGAAGCAATTTTGGAACTCTTTTTCTGGAATGGCCATCAGGGCTCTTATTGTATGACCCTTGATGTCCTGGATATCATCAAAATGTCTTTCTTTCAATATTTCCTCTATCTTTGGGTAAAGAAAAAAGTCATTGGGAGCCAGAGCAGGTGAGTAGGGAGAGTGTTCCAATACATTTATTTTTGTACTGGCTAAAATCTTCCTGAGAGACAGTGCCATGTGAGCTGTATATTGTCATGATGCAACTGTCATGAGTTGTTGGTGAAAAGTTCAGGTTTTTTTGTCTAATGTTTTCATACAGCCTTTTCAGCACTTCCAACTAGTAAACTTGGTTGACTATCCAGTTTGTACAGATTCTTAATGAACAATCCCTCTGATATCAAAAAGGGTTAGCAACATTGTTTTGACTCTTGGTTTGAGCTGATAGAACATTTTTTGTCCTGGAGAATTGGCTGATTTCCATTGTGTAATTTGATGCTTTCTTTCAAGGTCATATTGGTACCCCCATGTTTCATCACCAGTGATAACATGGTGCAAAACATCGTCTTGCCTCTCCAAAAAGTCTTGGCAAACTTCAACTCTCTTTTGCTTTTGTTCATTAGTGAGCTCCTTTGGGACTATTTTTGCACATACCTTTCTCATGCCAAGATTTTCAGTTAAAATTTTTCTAAGTGTTTCTCTGTTGATGTTTACTTGGTGTTCTGTTTCTCACAGTCAGCCAATGATTTTGATTCGCAATTCAAAGAATTTTTGCAATGTTTTTATCAGTTCTGCTTGTTACTAGCCACCTTGATTTCTCTTCATCAATGGCACTTCCTCTCCCCACAGAAAAATATTTAATCCACTTGTTGTTTCCTTCATGGCATCATCCCCATAAACTTGGACTAACATGTCCCTGATTTCACTTCCACTCTTGCCAAGTTTAACAAGAAATTGAATGTTTGTTTGTTGCTCTAATTCAAGCTTTGACTTTCTTGCAAGGGCACACAAAAAGAGGCAACAACAGTAACTAACACCACTCAGCAAGACACTACTACATGTTAACATGAGTACAGCTGTGAGACATGGATATACCAAGGTTATGAAACCTTACTGAGTTGTTTGCACAGTGCTGCCAACATATGTGTATGGTGGCAAGTTTGCCAACTTAATTGTCAAAACTTATAAACTACAAAACCTTTTGAGGTTGGCTTTTTAAAATTTATCATAATTCTCTTATGATCTATCAAACTTATTGTTTGTATTTACAAGTCATTACCTTTTATTGCAGAATATTCCATTGTACCAATGTACTACAGTTAATCACTCACTTGTGAGAGACATTTGTACTGTTTCTAGTTTTTGACAATTGTGAGTAGAGCTTTTTGTGTGAACATAATTTTTCATTTGTTTTGAGTAAATTCCTAACAGTGATACTGCTGGCTTATGGGGTAAATATACATTCTGATTTCTAAGACACCACCAATGTTCATTCCAGAGTGGCTGTATCATTTTGCATTCTCACTGGAAATGTATAAGAGTTCTCATTGTTCTGAATCCTTGTCAGTACTACGAGATGTCCATAATACACATTTTATTTTTATTTCAATAATTTTATTGGGTAAATAGTATTTTCTTATCATATTTTGAATTTATATTTCTTAAATGTCTGTCGATGAGGAATATAATTTTACATTCTAAACGTTATTCTACACTTACTTCTTCTTTTTTGGTTAGCTAAGGATTTTTTTCAACTTTTAATTCAGTTGTTTATTTTCTTACTTGTTGTTTTGAGTGTTTTAAAATACACAGACACAAATTTGTTGTCAGATATTTTTTATTCTATTAGTAGCATCTTTAAAAGCAATTTTTTTACTTTGATTTTTAGAATTTTATTATTATTATTTTTTACTTTGAACACTTTGCCTAACCCCAGGGCATATAGATCTCTTCAATACAATTTTCCTTCTTTAGTTTTCCTTTTAAATTAAGATTTATAATTAATTTTGAGTTAATTCTTGTGTATGGTAGAAGGTTTAGGTTAAGGTTTTTTGGTTGTTAATTTTGTTTTTTTTGCATATATCTAACTGTTCCAACATTGTATGTTGAAATGATAATCTTTTTTCCATTTTTTTTACCTTTGTACTTAAAAGATAAATTATTGGCCATATTTGTTTAAGTCTATTTCTGAACTCTGTTCTGTTCTATTTATGCATGTGTCTATATCTTTATCAATTTCATATATTCATATTTACTTTAGATTTGCAATAAGTTCTAAACTCAGGTGGCATGATGCCTCCAAATCAATCATCCTTTATTAAAATTGTTTTGACCAATCTATTTTTCTTTTTAGTTCATTTGTCTTTCCATATAAATTTTCAAGTGAGCCTGTCTACATCTACCAAAACACTGCGAGGATGGGATTGATTATAATTTTGATAAATTCATAAATCATTTTGAAGAGAATTGACAGTGTTGACATGCTGAACCATTTGATCTGTTTTCAGTTTAATAAAAATAAGAGAATTTGGGGTACTGGTTAGTTTCAAAATTAATAAAAATAAAAAAGTCAATTTGTTCCCCAGTAAACATCAGTTAAGTAACATTATAGTAAAAAAGTAATGACTTTTACAAACTCAAAAAAATTCATAAACACATAAGAATAAGTGTGAAAACATGTATGCAAATATTTTGTGAAAAACATTAAAATATTATTAAAAGACATAAGTTAGCTGGATGACAAGCATTAATAGTTCTTCAATCTAACCTAATGATGTAATTTCAAGCAAAATATCAAAGTTCATTTTGAAAAATAAAAATACAAGAATAAACACTGTAATTATGAAAAAACAGTTTTTTCTCACATATTAAAACATAGAGATACTAGTGTATCAATATGCTAGAGAACCTTGAACAAGAAGTGAAAAAGAGGAATTAAAAGGCTTATATATCAGTGAGTGTTTTCTGTGTTATTCAAGTAAGTGGGGAAACATAGTCTGACCATTTGTGTTTGTGTGCATATGTTTGTATTCATTATTTATCTCTTTCTTTAGCTGTATCTATGTTTATACTCTTTATAATTTCCTTTCTAGGTTTGTTTATGATAGTGAAAACATTATAGTAAAAACAAAGTTATTCAGTAAAGTAATAGTTAAATAAATGTCCTTATCTTTTTCGTAAGAAATATACAAAACTTTGAAGAAATCATAAATCTTTGTGTCTATGTTGAATAAAAAGAACAAGTCAAAAAGTTTATGTAATACACCATCATTTATATAAATACAACGTTATGTTTGTGTTTATTAATGAGCATAAAAATACAATTCTGTTTCTGTAAGAATAATATATGTGTATATAAGCAAAGTGTGTGTGTGTGTGTGTGTGTGTGTGTGTGTGTGTGTGTAGGCTATCTGGAAAATAGAAGCATTTATGGTTAGAGTTTTTCTAGACAGCCCTCATATAGTATGGATATAAATGTATACAGAGGTCTTTTAAGGAGAGAAGTGAGGCTAGGGTATGTGTGCATGTGAAAGGGAAAGAAATGGACATTTACTCTTCCTCTCTGTAAATTTCTGTATTGTTAGAAGATGTTAAAATTAATATGAATTGATAGTATCAACTTTTAATAAAAATAAAAACCAATATTCTAAGTTAAGTAACTATAAAAAATTGCATGTCCCTCCTCCACTTGGTTTAATTTTAAATTATATACACAAACGCACACACATATATAGATAATCTGGTGTGTTCTTTTTTATTTTAGGATCTTCCTTAGAAGGAGGATTACATGAGAACTTTGTATACTCAAGAAAATTGTAAAATAGGTCTCATTAAATGTTTTTCTTAGAATTAATATACTGTCATCTTGTCATAACCTGATGATCACTGTGACCCTCTGGCCTCAGCAACCACCACATCACTAATAATTGCAGCCAGCAGAGTAGAAGCAGGCTTAGCTATCTTCATTTTAATTTTACTTCAGAACTTTTATCATATGTCTCCTCATGCCAAGCAGGTGGAGTGCATAACAGCTTCCATCTGTGACATTTAGTGACTTATGAAATTCTAAGGCTGATTTACAGTGATACTTTTGGCCTACATCCCATATGTTATTGTTTGGTTTATAGTAATAACACTGGCTTATCCCCATACAAAATTTAATCTTATAAAATCATACTATGACTGTGACATAAGGACAATGTAATAATGTACATTTCTATTTTTTATTTCAATTTGTAGCTGTGGGTATTTTAAACTGTGTACTCTTCTAATCTATATGTGTATCACAAATATTAGTGAAGCTATACTTAAAGTGCCTTTAATCATGATAGACTCACATCTTTAGTGATGTTTCATGTGGGACTATTTGTATAAAGTGGCATGATTTTGCTTCAGGGAAACTAACAGCAGTTAGTAAATCGATTGATTCATTTCTGGTTCCTGATATTTTGATCCATGATGTGAGCACAGGATACTTAGTATGTGAATCTCCAGGGGACTAAGAACAGTTCTCATCAGTGCATCCTTCCAGCGAGAAAGAAAAATGAAGCAGCAGAGGAATAGAAAAAGTCAGTTAGTTGTGGGCCCAGGGAGAGAATTAAACTCTAAACTCTGGCAGGGAATTAATAAAGAGAAAAACAAGTGTGCATTTGTGTCCATAAATAACCGTATTCCGCTCATCTCAATTCATATAACACATAATTATGGATTTCTTCTTCCTTCACTTTCCCACTAAAATGTGTACACACATATACAAATAAATGCATCTGGAAATTTAATTTATGCAGATTTTATGCACTTGACTATGTATACTAATATTGATTTAAATAGATATATTAGGAAAACTATGAGATCCCAATTTTGTTCTTTTAAAAATTATTTTAATTTTTATTAAATGCATTGGTTAGTAAAATTATATAGATTTCAAGTGTGCAATTCTACAATACATCATCGATATATTACACCATGTGTTCAACACCCAGAATCACTTCTTCTTCCATCACCATATATTTTACCCCCTTTATCCTCCTCCATTACTGCCACCCCGACCTCCTTACCCTCTGTTAATCACTGAACTGTTGTCTGTGTCTACGAATTTTTGTCTGTTTGTTCGTGTCATTTGTTTGTTGCTTTCAGTTTTATATCCCACAAAAATTTTTAAAACTAATTTTATCTTTGATCCTTACAGTTCATAAAGCCTGTGAAAATTCTTTGAGTCTCACAGAGCCTTGAGAAACTGATATCTTACTCTTCACCACTGGAGTTTTCTTTGATTGGTTTGATGTCTGGGTTCGTAGAATGTTTCTATTCAACTTCTTGCTTTAAACCAGATTTCCCCCCCAGATTTATTATGCATCTGCATTTGTACTATCTTTTACACACAAAAATTAAATAAATCAAAAGATGCAGTGAAAAAACTTGTGATTTTAAAAATCTTTTAAATGGTTTTCTTCTAATAAAGTTTGCATCATTTAAAACAGGTATGTCCAACCTGCATCCCAGGACAACTTTAAATGTAACCCAATACAAATTCTTATAATATTAGGAGATTATTTTAAGACTTTTGTTTTTAACTCATCAGCTAAAAAATATTGTTAGTGTTAGTGTATTTTATGTGTGGCTCAAGACAGTTCTTCTTTCAGTGTGGCCCAGAGAAGCCAACAGGTTAAACACTGCTGATTTAAAGCTTCCTAATTATCATTATTTTTCTCTTGTTAATAAATTTGTATTTTTTTACTCTTAAAATTTGATTTTCATAATACTACTGTCTGACTAATACATTAAAATTAATTTATATTATTCAATCATTAACTTGGTTATACTTTCTCTGTATTTATGATTGCTTATATAAAATTTAATTTTTAACTAAAGTTACTCTTTTATGTGTGATATGGATATACAGCTTCCCTTTTTCATTCAGAAAAATATGTATCAATTCCAATTAATGTAGCTATTGTCTTATGGCCAGTAACTTAGTTTCCTAAGTATCTGTGTATGTGTGCAAGGGTGCATGCACATGAATACATGTGTGTATGAAGTTTATGATTGATCTATTTCAAAGTTTTTAAGTAACCCATAAATGAAAATACATTGGGATTTTTAAAAATTCAAGGGTTAACCACAGCAAAATATATTTATGAAAAAACAGAAGGAATGTTCCTAGTTTTGAGATAAATTAATAGCTACAACATGGTCCTGAAGTTTATCTTTAATTTTCTTGAAACAAAGAAATAGAGAAAACACATATTGGAATGTAACCTTCCATCCGAAAGCATGTATTTATATGGGCTGTCCTGAAACTATCCAGCCAGTAATATGAAATATAGAGGTATTTCATATTACCTTTATGGCTGGATTATTTCTGAACAATCCTTGTACATCCACAAAGACAAACACATCTGGGCTAAAATTTAAGGAAAAGCAATATTTCTTCAACATACATGGATCGAGACTGTTTTTAAGAGTTATGTGTGACCAAAGTACAGGCCTGACACTCAAAATTGAGGAATGTGAGGAAAATCCAATATGAATGATAGTAAAGACTGATTTGAAGATTTTACATTCTCCTGAGGGAAATAAAAGATTTTAGCAATCTTGATCAGACCCACAGTATACCAATATTAAAATTGAAAAGATTAAAAACAAAACGTTTAACAAACAAGTACAAAAATACAGATAAAAACTATTCTAATTCCTGAGAACTCATGCCAGTATACATGTTTGGAATAATTACAAAGACATTAAAAATAACATTCTAAATGCCTGATGTGAAAGGCTATCTGCAACAATCCAATGGCTAAATAACTCTTATTAAAAGTATTTTGATAATATTATGAAGAGCTTTTAAGTAAAATTTACTATTAACCTTGAAAGATTTTTGTATCAAAAATTGCTAATCTTGAATTCCACATCCTAATTTAGTTTGTAGAGATAATTTAAGTGTATCATGTCAATTTATTTTAACTATAGAGTTTTATAGACTACTGTGGAGAGATCAGTAGATATTACAGAAAATATTCTTGTCAATCACAACATTGTATATTAATCACTAACTTTCTAACATATTCACTTTGTACTCTGAACATAAAACTTTTATGAAGTACATTTATTATTAAGGAATATGGTAATTTAGCTTTTGGCAGCAAAAAGAGGTTTGTCAAAATAATTTAATTAATTGAATATTGGAAGAAAAGGTAAGAACCTCCAATTTTAATGAGCTACCACAATCACGTACATCAAACTGAAATTTCAATTTTCATTATTCATGAATATTTAAAGTATTTTCTACATGACCAATTCTGCATTCTTTATTGGTTTAAAAGTTTTTTAATGTGAAGCGAGATAAAATATTAGATATATCCGGGCAGTGTCATATTTTTAGGTATTCAGGAGTGCATAATAATTATTGGTCATTAATTTATATTTAACAGATGAAGCTAGTCTATTTACTGGCTAAAATAGATATCTCTTAAAATCTGTGTTCATGGATATAATGAAGTATTTTCTCCGATTTCCAATTCCATTCATCACATCGATTTATTTAGATCACTGTTTAAAAATGCAAACACATCTTAAATTAGTCATTAATACCCATTAACAAGATTGACTTAATCAAATTATCTAGCTATTGTCAAAATATGGGAGTCCTCTGGGAATAAAATCCCTTTGATTGATGATTCAGAAAAGTCTCTTTGTGTCCTGGTAGTAAATGTAAAAAGTCCCAATTACTTCTTTTGGCTTTTCAAAGTTCGCTCACTACCCCACCCCACAACCCTATGGCTTCAATCGTATTTCTTTGATAGTCACTTTTTTTACTTAGCTAAAAGACATGTCTTGAGGTCCATGTTCTTTATTATGGTTTTACTGACTCCTCCCTAAATAACCATTATTTTACCAGCTAGATTGTAAGATTTATGAAATATTAATCATACATTATATAATTTTTATGTACACCTGTAACCTTAGTCTGATTATGTGTCCATAGATAGATAGATGTTTCTGGAAAAACTGAAGGAAGGTATTGGGTGAAGGTAGATGTTGGGGACTCTCTGCCACGAAGAGTGTGTGTTCTTTGCCAGGCCAATGACAACTCAGTGGCATAAAGTAATTTAAAAAAGAAATTGAAAGAGCATCAAAAGTGCCAAAGAAAACATTTTTTTGGCTCTAAATTAGGTTAGTGGATTTATTGACTTCTACTTTATTGAAAACAAAACAGAATAGTGAGTTTTTCTCACTCTTCTCTTTTCCTCAGTCTCCCCACTGTAAAATAAAATAAAACAAAAGCAGTAGGACTTCGAGTTTCTCTAATCTATTTTCTTGCATTTTAGTGGATCAGTCTGTAAAATTACCAAAGAGAGATGTTTGGGAGATTGTCATGTAATTGATAACTCGTGGCTCTACAATAAAATACAACAGTATTAACATGACTGGTTTAAGAGTGCAAATTCATTGTATTTTTTACACATTTCATGTTGCTGATCAGGAAATAAACACCCAATATGACTAAAAGCAGTATTTGTATTAAATATATTAAAGAAATCTGGGTGATATGACCTTAACATAGAAAGTAACTTTACAGTCATTAATAGTAAGTCATGTTGGCAGTATGTATCCCCTGACAATGTGATAAAAAGGGTACTTTACCTCTAAATGTATAAACTCTGTCCAATCATGAAAACTAATCACATAAACTGAATTAGGAGGCATTCTACAAAATACTTGGCCAGTACTCTTCGAAATTTTATGGTCATGAAAGACAAGAAATGGCTGAGAAACTGTTACAAAGGGACATGATGATGAAGAGCCATGTGATACCCTTCAATGGATCCTGGAATAGGAAAAAAAAGTGGGACAGAAATGGATGGTATCACTAGCATTCATTACTGGTGGGATTGAAAAATGGTACAACCACTTTGAAAGACAGTTTGGAAGTTTTGTAGAAAACTAAACATACTTTTACCACATAATCTAGCAATCATGTTTCTTGGTTCTTTTCCAACCGAGTTAAAAAATATATTCACATAAAAACTTGCACACAGATGTCTATAGCAACTTTATTCATAATTGCCAAAAGTAAAAAGTAACCAAAATGTCATTCAGTAGGTGAATGGATAGATAAACTGCAATACATCCAGGCAATGGAATATTATTCAGCATTAAAAAGAAATGAGCTATCAAGCTGTAAAGACATGAAGGAAACTTAAATGCAATATTGTAAGTGAAACAGGCCAATCTGAATAGGGTAAGTACTGGATGATTCAAACTATATAGCATTACAGAAAAGGCAAAACTATGGAAACAGTACAAATATCAGCGGTTTAAAAGAAGGAAAATAAATGAATAAGCAGAGTTCAGAAGATTTTTAGATTTTAGTGAAACAATTCTGTATAATACTTCAATGGTGAATATATGTCATTATGCATTTGTTCAAACCCACAGAAGGTACACAAAGAGTGAGCCCTAAAGTAAATTATAGACTTTGTGTGCTTGTAATGGGTCAATATAAGTTCACTGATTACAACAAATGTAGCACTCTGGTGGGGGATGTTAATAATCAGGGAAGCTATGTATGTGCAGAGGCAGGGTATGTACAGGAAGCTCTGTATCTTCTCCATTTTGCTATAGACCAAAACTGTTCTAAAATATTGTCTTTAAAAAACTGATGATATCTACAAGTCTGATTATTTAGTTAGTTGTAATATACCATGTTAATTAATTAGTTTTAGTAAATGTACCATGGTAATGTAAGTTGATAACATTAAAATAAGCTGTTGGAAATGACATATTAAGAACTCTTTTATAATATCTTTACAATGCTTCTGTAAGTTTAAAATTATTTAAATATAAAAATTTTAAAAAATACAAAGGCTCCAAATAGACAAGAAAAAGTATTATTTATATTCTTGGTCTAGCCAACAACAGTTAATAATAAATGTCAATATTATTGAACTAGTGAATATTTATGTAGAATAAGAACTACTTGAATTCACAAAAACTTTTTGTAAGAGAAAATTGATATAACCCCATTAAGTGATCCATGTCATTATAAATCTCTCCAAGGAGCTGAGTTTTCCCAAATTTTTCCATATTAGTAATGTACTGATTTTTGGAGAAAGAAAAGGTTTCTACCAGGGAACTACCCTCCACCCCCCAAAAAAAGTTTCTGAACTTCCGAATATTCACAAATGTTATGTGTTAAAATAGAAGGAAAGAGAAGAATTGCAACAATGCAAAATTTTCCAAAAATATAAATCACATAAAAATAATAAAAATAATAACATGCATAACAAATCCCTTCACCATAGAGAGTACATGTACCAAACATTAATTAATTAATTAATTCAATGTTACTAAATGCCAACTTTGTGTCAGTTAATTATGTTTTAAATTCTGGAATTCCTCAGCCGGAAGGAAATGTGAGAGATAAAAATCCCTGTTTTCAGAAAAGGTACATCCTAGTAGAGAATAAAGGCAGATGAGACACATAAACAAGACAATAAAATAATTTCTGATAAAAATAGAAACTGTGAAATAAGTCACAAGTGTGTCTCCAACAAAATAATAATGGGAGGTATTTTGTAATAGTTCATTCAAGAGAGGATTTATGAGAAAGTGACTTAGGGTTGTGACTTAGTCAGCTGAAGATCTGGGGATAGATAATTGGAGCAGAGGAAACAGGGACAGACTCCTTGAGGCATAGAGGAAGTGGCAAGTACGCCTGTGAGGACCCTGGAAGTAAATATGATTTCGCGAAGATAGTTTCAATAAAGAGACATTAATGAAGAGACTCCAGAAGGGTAAGAAGTTGACATACCCCAAAGCAAGCAAAAGTGGAAACATTGTTACCTCTCTTAGGTAATAAGAATAAAGAAAGGCAATGCAGGTATTGGAGACCAATGAGACCTGGAGTCTTAAAGTAAGGGGGCCCAAGACCAGACAGTCTCACTGGTGCATTCTCCCAAACACTTAAAGTGGAATTAACATTAATCCTTCTCAAACTCTTTCTGAAAAATTAAAGAGGAAAGAACAATACACCCCAATAACAGAGACAGAATTTGTTATGCTGTTAATATTGCTTTCTAATTTCATTCCATCATGATCAGAAAAGATATCATTGAATGATTTCCTTTTTTTAAAGATGTTTTGATGTTTATTAGATGGCCCAGAATATGTTTTCTTTCTTGTTGAATATTCGACATTTTCACTTGAAAACAATAAGCATTAGATGTTTTGAAATGCAGTGTTCAATAAATTTTATTTAGGACACGTTGGTTGATAAAGTTGTTCAAGTATATCATAACACCACCGAATTTTTTTTTTTTGTCTACTTGCTCTGTTCTTTATAGAAAGCAGGGTGTTGGAATCTTCATATTTATTTGTGGATTTTTCTGATTCTCCTACCCACCCTATTAGTTTATATTTTGAAAATATTTATGCTTTATTATAAGATTTATGTATACTTAGAATTGTTTTGTCTTCTTGGAGGACTGATCTACATATCATTATATAAAGTCCTTTATTCTTAAAGGTATTTCTATTTCTGTAGTTCACTTTTTTTTATATTTATAGTCCATCTTTAATGATTAATGTATATGCATGGTATATGTTTTCCATACTTGCTTTTTATATTTAAAGTGGTTCTCTTTATTATTTATTTAGGTTACACTTTTTTATTCCCACTCTGACCATATTTATCTTATGATTGTTAGGTTTAGATCATTTACATTTAATGTGATTATTGAAATAGTTTAAATAAATATTCCATCTTTCTTCCTATTTCTTATTTTAAAAGCTGCTTTTTTTTTTCTCTGTGTCCTTTATTGGGTTAATTGAAAATTTAAAAATAATTCATTTTATTTCCACTAATGACTAGTTACTCATACCTCTTTTAAAAAACATTTTAAAATTATTATTCTATAACTTGTAATACACATCTCTTGCCAATCTCTAGAACAAGCTTGTCCAACTAACTGCCCACAGGCCACATGCAGCCCAAGGCAGCTTTGAATGTGGCCCAACACAAATTTGTAAACTTCTTTTTTTTTGTAAACTTTTTAAAACTTTACAAAAATTATGCACAAAATTTCTTCTTCTTCTTCTTCTATTTTTTTTCTTTTTTTTTTTAGCTCATCAGTAATCGTTAGTGTTAGGGTATTTTATGTGTGGCCCAAGACAATTCTTTTTCCACTGTAACCCAGGGAAGCCAAAAGGTTGGATACTTGCTCTAGAAGAAAACAGAAAGAATGTGTGACAATGTAATGTCTTTTCCATAGCAGCAACTATTTCTCTCCCAAAGTATGCATCACAAATTACTCTATTATCACTTTTGCCACCAATAATTTTTTGTGAGTTTCTGTAAGATTTGTGGAGTAGAACCTATGTGTGAATGTGTATTCTTCTCAGATTTATGACTGTCAGGATTTCTATATTTTCTTGCTGACCTACACACTTCATTTACCAACTCGTTAACATTTTTAACTGATTTTTTACTACTGTCTGGCAGCATTTGCTTCAGGTATGTAAATACTCTTGTCTTACCTTGCATGGCAGATACTTGTTCTTAGATTTTAGGTTAGTTATTTTCTCTGTCCTAGTTTGTTTGTTGGTTGGTTTGTTTAAGAATGCAAGTAATGCTTTTACCAGGTTCCTGTATTCTGAGAAGAGACCAGAAGTAACAACATTTTTTAAATGAAAAAGGATAAATATCAGTTTATTAATTAACACCATAATAGCCACCATTTCTTACTAATATTTCAAGAAGCGTAATGACATAACCCATAACTATGTACATTGACAATGAATAAAAATAGAATAAAAAAATGACACAATATGGAAATTAGCATAAAATAATATTGAAACATCTATAACTAATATTATTAAAGAAAATGATGTACATAATGATGAGTATATGGAGAATAGAAGTCCAGAAGTATAAACTTAAAAAAATGGCATAATTTAAAATACAGTTTTTGCAATAAAAGTTCCCAGAATAATATTTTTTTTTTCTGTGATGGAGTGCCTTTTTATTTTTTTTATTTTTATATTTTAAATTCATTTTTATTGTTAGACTTATTGGGTTGACATCTGTTAGCAAGGATTACATAGGTTTCAGGCACACAATTCTACAGTGCATTGTCAACTTGTTGTATAATAAGTTCACTACCTAATGTGACTTCTCTTTCCATCACCTTATATTTAGCTTCCCCCCCTCCTCTCCCACCCCCTCCCCTTACTCCCCTCCCTGACCCACTCATTCCCAAATAAACATTAAACTATTGATTGTGTCCATGGGTTATTTGTTTTTTTGTTCATTTCTTTTTTCTTTGCTTTCAGTTTTATATCCCGCATATGAGTGAAGTCATACAGTTCCTTGTTTTTTCTGTCTGGCTTATTTCACTTAGCATGATGATTTCCAGGTCCATCCATTTTGTTGCAAATGTCAGTATTTCATCTTTTCTTACAGCTGAGTAATATTCCATTGTGTATATGTACACAGCTTCTTTGTCCAATCATCTGTCTGTCACAGGGCACTTTGATTGTTTCCATGTTTTGGCCACTGTGAACAGCGCTGCAATGAATATCGAGGTACATAAGTCTTTGCGGACAAAGGTTTTCAGGTTTTTTGGGTAGATCCCCAGAAGGGAGATTGCTTCCCAGAGTAATCTTAACAGCATATTGGGGCTTCAAAATAAAATAAAGCCAGGGGTGCTGACATTTTCTAATCATTAACAATAAAATACTATTCAATTATAAATGGGTTTTAGAAATCAATCAACCAATAAAAATATTATTTTCCAATAACTGGGCTAATTTTATTCTGCCTAGAAATAAAACAAAATTTACCTACTTAACGTGTTAATATATTTTCATAAATAGTAATAAAATGTGTAAGACAATGAGCAAATTACTAAGTACATGCATGCAGTATTGTCAGTGCTTTAGAAATTAAGAAGTTGAAGTCTGAATGGACTATAGTAGTTAGACAATATTATTTGATCAAATTTACTCTCGAAAGATGGAAAAAAATTCAACAAATAACTGACTCAATATTCATACAGCGGCTACCTTGTGCCAGGTCTTAATTTTAAATTTTCACGAATATTATGTGATTTAATTTTCACAGCAACCTTCTGAGAAGGTAGCATTATCTCCACTTTACATATATGAAAATGGAGTCTCAAAATGGGTGACTGCCAAAGTATGGTAATGGCAGTGTTAGGATGCAAATCCAGACAGTCTGGCTTCCAGGTGAGTGCTCCTAAGTAATTCGCTCTACTGCCTAATCAGACTGAATGTCAGACAAAGATAATGAAAACTTCCAAACAAAAGTATAGAGATGGAAATTTATCTGCCATATTTGGCAGATAACAAAGAGATCACTGACTGTAAGAAATTGCTGAAGTTTGGACGTGGCGGAAAATTTTGGCCAGGCAGCATGAGATCCGATTATTCAACCTCTTTATCAGACCACACCGCCAAAAGTCTTCTGTAGGCACAAATAAAACTCCCTGGTCCTTCAATCACTTTCAGTTGAGTACTAGGCTAAGATAGAAAATGGAAACTACATAGGTTTAAGAGATGGATGATTCCCTTTAAGTGACCCACTCGAAACTAAAAATATCAGTAGAAAAATTCAATTCACAAAGTACTACTTCACATGACAGAGAGCCAACTATTACCCCAATCAATTTTTAATAGAGTTGCATCCTGTGATTTCATTATTTCTTATTGCTTTTCAGAAGTCATTGCCTAAAGATTCTAAGTTATTTGGTTTTAAGGTAGGATCCAAAAATCTGTCTCTGAGAAACTAAGCTTTTTATAAGGAGGATGTTTTTTATTGTTGCTGCTCTCCATTGTAATAATTTAAAAGCTTTTACTATGCTTTAGTGCCCTCAAACCAGCATGGGGAAAGCACTGCTAGTCCCCATGACATTGATTTATTTCTGACAGGTATATATTCTACTACAACCTAGTCTTGTTTTGTCTGCTACCAATTGCCTCTGACAGACTGAAAACCTCAACTACTTTACACGTATTATGTATTTTTGTGGATGTGTATAGCCAAGAGAGTATATTTATATGGCATCACTACTAACCATCACAAACACTACTTATTTTCAAGAAAGTAATTACCTGATTTTATTTTTGAGAAGTTGTGATATGTAGCCATGGTTCACTTATTTGTCCAACAGCACACTATACTCAGCAGTAAACATTTGTATTAATGCCAATTATTTGAAATGGTTTGAGGAAAAATGAAACTCTATCCAAGTTTCTGGGTATTTCCAACTGTTCTGAATGCTATTTTGGTCACATTAGAAGGTAAATCTTCTTTCAATAGATTGAGCTTAAAAATTGATGGAAATCATTGAAAAAATATCAGATTAAAAAATCTTAGGTGAAAAGGTAATTTTAAGTGGTTAGCATAGTATCTGTCTAGAACAAGACCAGAGCAAATAATTATTGAATAAATATATTGTTTGGAAAAGGATATACAGAAAAATAAATGGGTCTTCAATTATAAACAATCACACTACTACTATACAATTATCATTAAGCCCCAGGGACAGTAAAATTTCTCATAATTTGTCCAAAGGTTTTTATATAAATATTGTAACCAAATTTCTTAAACATGTAATTTTAGGAAAATATCTTTTATCAAAATTGAGACACTTTCTATTATAGAATGAGAGCTGTATGATACATTTTTTTCTCATTTTGCTTTGACTCATAGCAATCATATTAACTTACATAGTTGATTTATTTCTTTCTCTGCCTATATTTATTTGTATGTTTTCCTTGAAATTAGATATTATGTAAATGCATTTCTTTTATTATAAACTAATTTAACCCAATTCATTATTTTGAATCTAAGTTATTCAAATGCTTACCCAAATGTTCCTTAGGGCCATAAATGGAAACATGATTTTTAAGTATATGTAAGCAATTAGTATTTTTTTATTATTTATTTTTTTCTACTTTTTTCTAATTATAGCTAAAATCCATAAAAAAAGCAAGTCTATACTTATAACATTTCCAAGGAATATTATAGTACCATTTATGAGTCAGACTTGATTTTACTCATAAAATGGTTATATGATGACTAAATTAAATTTAGTAATTAATAGTAGTTAGTAGCCTTTTGAGAATCTGTATTGTGGTAGCTACTATGAGTTAGCCCTTTTTGTTCAAAGATAGATATATGATTCATACAATAATAAATAAGTAAATGCAACCAATTCTATCCTGTGGAACTAGACATATTAATTCAACATTTTTTATTTATTTGCAGGTATTCTGTAGCTACCTTTTGGCATGCATGTTGATGACCTCACTCAGTCTGTTAGTAATATACCTTTACTTACTTTCTCAGTCTTTTCTTGTTCTATATAAAAGTTCCTGTGTCTTTGCCTTCAAACTGTTAGAAATTTATTTTATAGAGATGAAAAAAATACTGAGTTACCATAGCTCAAGGATTGTTCCTTCAATTTAAATAAATTTTTGAAGGTTCTAAAATTTGACCATTCATAATAAATAGTGTAATAGTTGAATGACCCAGATGAAGCACAGACTTGTTGCTTTACTTCTAATTCACTCTGCATTTATGAAAGGGAATGACATATCACACAAATGACTGGACTAGGTAATTTTTAGTTTTTCTTCTAGAACACTGTTTCTATATGTGATTACAATTTAAGTGGATTTGAAAAGAATAAAGAAGAAAGAGAAATGCTAATAGCACTTACTATCTAACCCATAAAAGAAGTTGAATAAATTCTTACCAACTGATCAGTAGGTGGATTAAATGACTCTAATCAATAATTATATTTATCCCATTTATATAAGGGCATAAATTACAAGAAATTCAACAAAGTTCCTTTGAAAAACATCATTTTTGTGTACTTATTCTGTTTAATATTATTAATAATAATGATAATAAATTTGTTTTTTGCATTTCTAGTATGTTTCAATTCTCACATTACAAGTATTTAATATTCTTATTAAATTTTTTGCAATAATTTTTTTATAAAAATGAATATTTTACTGACTAGTATGCATTTAAACTCAAATTTAATTCTTAAGCAAACAAGCAAGCTGTGTGGGTGTTTATAATACAGGAAATTATTATATATAGAAAATTATAAAATAATTGGGAAACATTTTATTCTACTATAACAATAAATATTTTTCTTAATTTATGTATCTTTATTGTGATGTAATTTATATGCATTCAATCCACCCATTCTGTTGCATAGTCCTGTGAGTTTTCACAAATGAATACATTTATGTAATGAAGTTATTGTACATAGTAAATTATATAATTGGAAAACTTATTTTACTATAAAAGTAAAATAGTTTCTTCTCAATTTATGCATTTTATTGTGATGTAATTTATATACATTACAGTTATGTCATGTAACTACCACCACAATCAATATATAAATTAGTTACTTAAACACAAGGTATCTCCTTGTGCTCCTTCGCAAAAATCTCCTCCAGAAGTATATGATATGTGATCATTCAAGTCTGCATTCTTTCACTTATAATTTATTCACATGTTCTTCCCTGCTTCAGGAGTTCAATGCTTTTTATTTGTGAGTAGTGTTTCATTGCAAAATTGTATCTAGTTTTTATATCCAAGTATATGTGGGGTAGGCATTTATGAATAAAGTTATTATGAACATGTGCTCATAGCGTTTTATCTGAACATGAGTTTTCATTTGTTTGAATGTATAGGAATAGAATTTCTGAGTCTAGGATTAAGTTTATGGTTTATTTTATAAGAAACTATCAGCTGTTTTCAAAAGTGGCTATAACATTTTCTTCTCCTGGCCATCAGTGTCTAAGAGTTCTACTTGCTCTTCGTACTTTTCAGTATTTGGCACTGTCAGATTTTTAAAAATATTTTAATCATAGTAATAAATACATAGTGAAATTTTAGTCTAGTTTTAGTTTTTATTTTCCTAATAGTAAATAATGTGTCAACAGAATTTGGTTAATTAACTGGGAATATTTTTTTGAGGGTGTGTGAAGAGAGGAGTGTACTGAATGTATGTAACTATAGATAATATTGGAGAGAACTGATAACAATATTGTTTCTATAGAAATAAAATTATATTGAAATTTGGATCTATACAAAGAATAAACAACATCAGGTATGGCAAATACAGTGAATAGCTTTAATGGTTAATTTTATGTATCGCCTTGACTGAGCTTAGAAATGCTTAGTTGATAAAACGTTATTTTTTGGTGTATTTGTGGGGGTGTCTCCAGAAGAGATTAGTATTTGAATTGATAGATTGAGTAAAAGAAAAGAAAAAAGACTGAGTAAAGACAATTAATAGCCCTCATTAATGTCATTAATGTGGATAGTCATCATCCACTCTGATAATGGCCTGAGAACACAAAGGCAGGAGAAGAGCAAATTGATCTCTTGCTTGTGTTGAATTTTCATCTTATCTTCTCTTGCACATGAACATCAACATTTTTCATCCTTGGGCCTTTGGACTCAGACCAGGACTTATACCACTGGCTCTTTTGGTTCTCAAGCCTTCAGGTTTGGACTGGAACCGCACTACTGATGTCCCTGGGATTGCAGTTCTCCAGTTGCAGACAACAGATCGTGGGGCTTCTGAGCCTCCCCCATCATGTGAGAGAATTTCTCATACTAAATCTCTTTATGTATATCTATATATATCTATATCTATCTATCTATCTATCTATCTATCTATCTATCTAATCTATTTTGGTTCTGTTCTCTTGAGAACCCTGACTAATACACATGGATAAAATCAACATTTTTATAATTTGAAGCATTTTAAAAGACATCTTTAAAGCAAACATAGAAGTAATTTATATACAAGTAATATATATTACTTTTGCATATATGCAGTAGTACAAAAGCCTGAGATGGGACAGTGGAATTATACTGCTGTGAATTTTTTATACTATATATGCACTAATGTAACATTACTTCAGAGCAAAATATGATAGATTAGTGATGTATCTCACAAAAGACATTAGTAAACAAAACAAAGTGTTAAAGCAAATAAACAAGAAAATTATAATAGGATCATAAAAATTAATATAAAAAAGGCAAAAAAGGAACTAAAACATGACAAAAATACATAGGAGAAAACATATAGAAAATAAATGGTAGGGCAGAAGGCTTAAACCTAAAGATATCAGTAAACACATTAAATATAAACAGTCTAAACACCTCAATTAATTATATTTTCTGTGACTATAGACAGTTTTAATTCTTCTTTCCAATCTGATTTTTCCATAACATATTTATTAACAGAAAATATTAACAGAAATTGAAATTTAAAACATAATATTTATAATAGCATAGAAAAAACAATAAAGATATATTTGATAAAAATACACAAAATTTGAACATTCCATCCTATAAAACATTTCTGAGAGAAATTAAAGAGGTCCTTAATAAATAGAGAGATAAACCATCATAATATAAAAGGCTTGCTAAGATGTCAATTTTTTCCAAATTAACTGATAGATTCAATACATTTTCAATGAAAAGTTCTGTAGGCAATTTTTTGTTTAATTTCACAAGCTGATTGCAAAATTCAAATAGAAATATGAATAACTTAGAATAACCTAAGCAACTTTAAACAAGAAGAACAAAGTTGGAAAACATTCACCACCTTAAATAAAGAATTATTATAAAACTGTAGTAATCAAGACTACATGAAGTTGCTTTCAAGAAGACAAATAGATAATAGTAAAGAATGGAGAGTTCAGAAATAGTAAAAAATTCATTTATGGTCAACTGATTTTCAATAAGGGGCAAAGCAATTAAGCTAAATTACAACTTTTCAACCATTGGTGCCTAAACAATTGGGCATTCATAGGCAAAAATAGCTAATTTCACTTCATATTTCTGACTACATATAAAAAATAATATAAAATTATCATACATTTAAAACTTATCCTAAAACTCTAAAACATTAAAGGAAAATCTTTGTAATCCTTCAGTTAGGCAAAGATTTCTTAAATACATTAACAAAGCTATGACCATAAAACAAACAAATAAAATAAGATAAATTGAATTTCAAACCATTAAGAAATTACAGCTCTCCAAAAAACACTATTAAATAAAGAGTGAAAAAACAAGGCACAAAAATGATAGAAAATATTTGCAAATCACATATGAAATAAAAGATATGTACCCAGCTTACAAAAGCAACCCTCAAGACTCAATTACAATAAAAGCAAACAACCCAATTGAAAAGTGAATAAATAATTTGAACAAGCACTTACCAAAGAAGAAATATGATGTCAAATAAGCAAAAGGAAAGATAATCAACATCATTAGTACTTAGGAAAATGAAAATTTTTAACCTCAATGAGATATCATGTCTCTCTTGTTGGAATGGTTAATATTAATACCTGTGTTGAAAATGAGACAGAACTAAAACTCTCATATAGTGTTGGTAAGATATTAAAACAGTTCGTGGACTTTGAAAAACAGTTCGCAATTTCTTAAAAGTTAAACATACCATTTGATCTATTCATTCCACTACAGATATTTATTTAAAAGAATTGGTATACAAAGTGATATACATGAACGTTCATAGTAAACTTATGCATAATTAGCTAAAAACTAGAAACAAACACCAAAATGTCCATTAACAGGTGAATGGATGAATGGAAAATAAATTGTGGTGTGTTTATACAATAGAATACTATTTGGAAATAAAAAGGGATAAAGTACAGATACATGCTACAAACTACAACAACAAATATGAAATTCTATAAAATGCAAAGCAATCTGAAATGACAGTTGGTAGACCACTTGTTTCTTGTGGAATGTAGTACTGGAAGGTGTGGGTTATTGGAATTAACAAGGGTCATGTCAAAACTTCTGAGGGTGATGGATAATTTGATTATCTTTATTGTAGTTATGGTTTTATAAAATATATCAAATCATACATTTTAAATATGAACAATTTATTCTATATCAATTATATCTCAAACTATAAAACTTAAATCCCAGAAAAATTTTATATAACAGCAAACAGTTGATGGATAAATAGATAAATAGGTAAATAGATGATAGATACATTAGATGATAGAGATATACTTAGATAAATAATTTTATCACCTAGATATATCTTCATATCTATGAGTATATCTATATCGATATCTATCTATGATCTATCTATCTAAAGATAAAGAATATTTTGGTGGATTATATTAATTTCAAAAGTTACTACGTAGCTACAATAGTTAGGACAATGTGCTATTGATACATTAGACAAATAGTTCAATGTAAGTGTCTATCACAGTACTGTATCATGGAGTAACTTCGTCTGTGTGTGTGTGTGTGTTTATTTGAATATATATATACACATATATGTATTTGTATATGTAGATATGGATATTATTTATTTCCTAAGAGATAATGCTTATTGCATTTCTCAGATGTTGCCTTAAAGATGGAGCAAAATCTTGTAATGTAACCTCACTGTTCTCTCTGACCCCTCCCATGGTCTTTCCTTGGAGGAAAACAATGGATTTTCTGACCAGTTGGAAACTCATCATGCTTAGGCCAGGTTCACCTCTTTCTCCCAGGATCAAGTTGCTTTCAGGACACAGTCATTCTTTTCCACAGCACTGGGGTAGGGCCTCATTTTGAAAGTATGACTTAGGACTGGATGGATGAATACATTAAATTATCCCAGAAATAACTAATTTTCTTTAATGTCTAGCCTTTAATTGCAAAAAAACCCCAATATTTTGATCTCTATTTTTTATGTTCCTTTGCTTATTCAGTTACTAAACAACTCAGATTGGTAAATGAAATACTAGTTTTGTGGTCTTTTCACAGAGTCCATAGTCTCATCTTCCAGTATGAGTGAAACTGAGGGTCCTCACAATTTTCATCTGATTTATGACTACAGGTTTAGAAAAAAAATTTTTTTTCTCTCTACACTCCTTATAAGCCTAGCCTTTCCCCTGGACAATCAGTAGCCCTTGAGGCAACAGAAGATTATAGCTTAAACTTGACTATAATGGTCCCAAGTTCTGTGCTTCTAGCAGGCTAAAAATAACATCTTGACTTAAGTTATGTTTCATCTCCTGAGCCCTAAGGTGGAATGATCCCCTGGCTACCTTTCCATGAAACCTGACAGAGGGATGCCAGAGCAGACTTCAGAGCTGTTCTCAAAATTTGAAGAAATAATTTATTATTCTTATTGTACTTTAGACCAATAAACTCATAACATAACCCTGAACCCCTAACCCTCAATGTGATATGATTTTGCCCTATATAGCCTGTAGACTACTTGCCATGTTGAATTTTTCAATGCAAGAGCTCCCTGTAGTCTTGATTAGCCAATTCTATAATAAATTTTCCTTCCATCTTGCAAACTCCTACTGTGCATTTCTTTTGGCCAGTGTACACAGGCAAACTCAAATACTGTGGTTCAGTAGCATGAGGGCTAAAAATAATATGTAATTCAACTTGCAGATTTCAATCAATTTGTCAGTAAACATTTATTCACAGCATCTACACTATTTAGCATTTTCTATTTGCTAACATATATGAGTACTGACAATTACGTTTGCAAAATCATTCTAGAAAAAGTGCTACATCCCTCATTGCTGAATATCACTATAGTCATTTATGAAGTACGCCCCTTGGGAAGCTATGCACTGACACCAGTGCTTAGTCCATTCTTCAAAGCAGTTTTGGCACTTATTCTGAAATGGCCATCAGAGATGTTGTCGTGTGACACTTGATGTCCTGAATGTAATCAAAATGTCTTCCTTTCAGTGTTTCCTTTATCTTTGGGTAGAGAATAAAGTCACTGGGGGCCAGATCAGGTGTGTAGGGAGCATGTTCAAATATGCTTATTTGTGTACTGGCTAAAAATTCCCTCATAGACAGTGCCGTGTGATCTGATACATTGTCATAATGCAAGAGCCATGATTTGGTGAAAAGTTCAGGTCATTTTCATCTAAGTTTTTCATGCAGCCTTTTCAGTACTTTCAAAGAGTATATGTGGTTGACTGTTTGTCCAGTTGGTACAAATTCTAAATGAATAATCACTCTGATATCAAAAAAAGTTAGCAAGGTCATTTTGATTCTTGGTTTGGAATGACAGGACCTTTTTTGGTTAGGGAGAATTGGCTGACTTCCATTGTTCACTTTGACTCTTTATTTCAGGTGCTGTATTGGTACACCAATGTTTCATCACCAGAGAGAGACAGCACAGCCCAAAACATCGTCTTGCCTCTCCAAAAGGTCTTAGCAAACTACAACTCTTCCTTGCTTTTCTTCAGTGGTGAGCTCCTTCAGGACCATTTTTGCACACACCTTTCTCATGCTGAGATTTTCAGTTAAGACTTTCCTGTTTCTCTATCAATGTTTACTAAGTCTACTATGTTTCTCATAGTGAGCTGATAATTTTGACACACAGCTCTATGAATTTTTGCAATGTTTTCATCAGTTCTGCTTGTTACTGTCCACCCTGACCTCTTAAGTGATGCTTTCTCTCCCCTCACAAAAATATTCAATCCATTTGTACACGAATGTTTTCTTAATGGCATCATCCCCATAAGTGTGTACTAAAATGCCCCTGATTTTACTTTCATTCTTGCTAACTTTAACAAGAAATTGAATGTTTGTTTGTTTGTTTGTTGCTCTAATTAAAGCTCCAACATTCTCGTGACAGGTCACAAAAACACGCAACAACAATGATGAATGCCACTCAGCAAGACACCGCCACACATCAACACGAACACAGCTATGAGACACAGATACACCAAGGTTATGACACCTTACCGAGTTGTTTGGACAGTGCTGCCAGCATAAGCATATGGTGACAAGTTCTTGAACTTAGTTGTCAGATCTTACATACTATGTATTATAGAATTATTGTATATTATTAATTAATGTTCATTATGTGTGTGTGTATATTATATATATATATGTGTGTGTGTGTGTGTGTGTGTGTGTGTGTGTGTGTGTGTGTGTTGCATCCTATCTGATTTGTTCTTCCAACCCTACTGTCTCTACAAGTTCTTAATGCCAGTTGGGTGGCCTAAATGCCTGAAGTAGCAAGCCTTAGAAGTTACTTCCTTAGCAAATGTTTAAAAAACTACCAATGCTGACATATTCATTAAGAGTTCTCCAAAGCTTAGGACAACAGGTAATATAAGGTTATTCTTTTAAGGGAAACACCATTTGATATCCTATTAGATTTTCTAGTATCAGTTATAATACCACTGAAAGAGTTTTCAAGATTCATCCATGGCTCAGTTCTGTGTGAACCACACAGTGTCACGTTTGTCTTCCTTGTCCTTCCCCAGTTCTCTTTTGCCACTGCTTCTTCTTAAAGTCCGAGAGATCTTGCCACAGTGATTAGAAAACAAAATCCACTTCTGCCTCTGTATTTTCTAAATTACCAGGCTTGTCAAAAATTTTAATTTGTCTCTCAGGATGTACTTCATTCCCTGGGCATCTAATCACATATTTTAAGTAATTGATCAAAACGTTTCAAAATTACTCAAGTTAGAGAACTAAAAAGAGTGCTCAGAAGGCGCTTAGATAATTCTCAATATTCATTTACCCCAATAACAATAAAACATTTACCTTAGCACTCGTTGCAGATAATTAACATCCTTGTGTTAACTTCAGCATTATTGGGAATCGATTGAAAAAATTCAAATGAAGAAAAATAAAGAGTGCAAGAACTATAAATTTAAGCCAAATTTGAGTTAAGCACACAAATGTTTTGTTTTGTGCATTTTTATATGCATAATTTCAAAAGTGGTTTTTAATAGTTGTCAAGGCAGAACATAAAATAATTGTATTTAGTATAGGAAGCAATATACATATATCTTTTTAAATAAGAGGGAGGAGAAAGAAAACTTCTAATAAGATATAACTAAGAACTAAAATATAAACCTCAAATGCATTGACTTGAAAAACATTAAAACATCAACCAGGAAGCATTTTATGGCCTTAATTCATAGAGAGCATACTTAGAATTCTATTGCTCTGTTGGTGCTTTCTATAACACTTGATAAACCTCCTATTTCTCTCCACATGGTGAAAGCGAAATGCATTTCACATTGTATGATTCAGTCTGAACTACTATTTCCCCATTTTTTCTGTTACTCTTGAGTTTGTTTTTATTGCCACGGTATACCTAAAGAATGTAGAATTATGTAGGATTCAGCGATGGTTTTTGGGTGAACACAGCAGTCACTAGCTGCTTAAACAAAAAGGGCTCAGCAATACTGTGGTCTGAGTGCAGGGCTGCTTCCAAACCTGTTTCTCATAAGAACTGATTTACTTTAAATGAAGGGGTTTTAGTATCCAGGAGACTCTTCCTTGGGCATTCCATTTATCATTTGGAGATTAACTAGTCCAGATGTTCGCCTTCTGACAATTGAATTAATCTTGAGAGACACTTTTAATCCTATTAATGATATAGAAAATGTTCTAATTTTTTCCCCTATATACATTTAGCTCATATCAGAACTGGAAAACAACCTTCTGCTTTCTTAGAAAAAAATTCTGCACTCTTGGATAGAAATTTAAGTAGTGTCCAAAGGCAAAAATGGAACTCTTTTTGAAAGTGTTAAATCTATACATTTGTATAGATTGATAACAAATGCAAAGCACTGGTTGATATCATTGTTCCACAGTTCACTCATATATGAGTTCTCTAAAATGACCCATTTTCATTTATGTCCTATTTACTTTTTACAAGTGACTCCACTGTCAGCATCATCAGGGACAACTGGAAAAGAAGATCACTTCAGATTATTGGAAACCATTAAAATGTTTCACCACTGCATTTATATCTCCCAGAAATCAGAAAATATCAGGAGTCAAAGTGGAAAGGAGAGAAAGTTGAGGAACCAATCATTGATAAATACATTTGAAAAGATTCAAACTTTTGCTCTTTTAACTATCGATCTTCTCAGAATTCTAAGCCAAATAGAGGGAGCCATAACCTCATTCTGATATTTAACTTTCAATAATCTTCTATTTTTGTGAGGCTTATGCTATAGATACCCAGTAATAAAAGAATAACATGTATTGGTGAAAAGCGTTTAAAGAAGAATCTTTCTTAAATACCTCATTAAAATTTTCTTCCTTTAATTCCATTATATAAAGTTAATATATAATTTTAAATGAGCTCACAGAAAGGTTCTCAATTTTCATAACATTATTTTATCCCATTTTCATCTGACAATCATCTCTCTCTCTCTCCCCCACTTCTCTCCCTCTCTCTCATACGCACACACATACACACATGCACACAATCATGCACATATACATATGTACAGACACACACACAGAGCTGATTGGGAGAAAATGGATGAGCGAGAGAGCCTGTTGTTACTAGTCTGGAGACTTCCTTATGTCCCAGTGTTAGGGCCAACTTGAATCCACTAGCAAATAATGCAACCATTTGAGGCGGAAACTATTTTTGTTTTGATTTTTTTCAGCATAACTTTCATTGATAATTATGAAATATTTACAGCCATATTTTGATTCTGATTAGCTGAAAGTGAATCATTAGTACCAGGGACATTTCTGAATAGGCAATATCGCTTTTCCCCAGAATTCCTTCCTGGAAACTAGGTCATTATGTGGATTGCCATAAAAAACACACACAGTATTTTCCTAAAGATCCTTGAGTAAGGAATTTATATGCAATAAATAAACTTTGCTATTGATTTAAAAATAATATTCACTAATTCTATTAAATGAACCACACACCTATAGACTATCTGAGGGGTGTCTAGAAAGTATCCAGCCACGAATATGAAAAATAGAAGCATTTATGGCTGGACTTTTTCCTGGACAGCCCTCATATATTGTTTACCAAAGTAAACCATTGTATAGCATGTGTAACTACACTATTATTATTATATTACTCTAGTTACAATGAACACTCAAATTTATCTACAGGTCATATTAAAAATTTTTAAATATGTTTGTCATTTCAAGATTTAGATAGAATACTGAGATTATTTTCTATGATATCTTCGCATTATAATTTTGTCCAATCATGTGAGAATTAACTTATATTTATAAATAAATTTCATTTTTACTTTGAACTTACACTTTTCAGCAGTCTCATCTACTCATAGATTATATTATCTGCTCTCAGTGAATTTGAGTGCTTGGCAAAAAGGCATTATTTTAGTCCATTCTGACAAAATCTTATAATTGGTATGTTTAAATAATTTGTACATAATATAATTATTGATGAGCTTTACTGTAGTTTTATAATTTTATATTAATTTTCTATTTGTTTTCTTTTTGTTCCCCTCTCTCCCTTTTATTTCTCCTTTTGAGCTATATAAACAATTTTGAACATTTTATTTTAATTAATTTATTTTGATCTTGATTATAGTTCTTTGTATATTTTTAATGGTAACTCTATTAAACTGCATATACTTTTTACATTCTAATTAGAGTCAATATTTACCTCCTCAAGTACAGCTTATAAATCTGAACCACTATACAGGTCCCTTTTCCCTCTTTCAGTTATAATTATTACATATATTACATCTACAAACATTAAAAACTCCATCAGACAATATTATAAATTTCTGCTTTTAGCACGCAAACATATTTTAAAGAACTCAAGAAAAGAACAATTTATTATATTTACCCAGATATATATATATCATTTTGATTATTTTTTTCTTTGTTTTAATTTCCAAGTTTCCTTCTGGAGCTATTTACATTTTGTATAAAAAACTTCCTTTAGTGACTTAGAGCAGGTCTATTGGCAAAAAAGTTCCCTTACTTACTTTTTCTTCTGAGAATGTCTTTATTTAATTTCACTCATCAAGTTTATTTTCACCAGATAAAGATTTCTCTGTTGACAATTTCGTTTTCAGCACTTTACTAATGTCATATCACTTCTTTCTGCCCTCCACAGTTTCTGGTGGGAAAGTCAGTCATTCAAATTACTGTTTCTGTGTAGCACATTTTCTCAGTCTTGTATTCTTGACATTTTGGACCAGATAAATTTTTGTTTTCTATGTGTTTATTATGTATGCGTATGTTGGGGGCCGAGGGCCTGCAGTGTGCATTGTAGAATATTAAATGTCTTTTCCACCATCTAGCCAATAAATACATGCCAGGACCAGCACCCCAACAGACAGAATAACAAATATGTCTTCAGATACTGCCAGATGGCCCCTGGAGAAGAAAATTGACCCTATTCAATATCACTGTTCTATAGCAAGAGTGTCCAATATTTTGGCTTCACTGAGCCACATTGGAAGAATTGTCTTGGGCCACACATAAAATATAAGACACTAATGATAGCTGATGAGCTAATAAAAAGTCTTTGAATAATTTTCATAATGTTTTTAAAAAGTTTAAAAATTTGTGTTGAGCTACATTCAAAGCCATCCTGGGCTACTTGTGGGCCCGTGGCTACAAGTTGGAAAAGTTTGTTCTATTAACAATGTGTTTTTTCCTCTGGGTGTTTTCCATTTTAGTATGTCTTGAGTACTCACCAGTTTGCTTATGTTGTACTTGGGCAAATATTTCTGTTAGTTTTCTCTGTTTGGATATTGTTCAGTGCTTAGATCTGTAGTTTTATGTCTTGTATCATGTTTTCAGACATTATTCAAATATTTTTCAGCACTGCAGTCTTTTTTTTCTGTTTTTCAACTACTGTAATGACACTAATGTTAGATCATGTATTGTTCTCCTAGATGTCCCTGTTTATTTTGATTTTAATATTTTTTTTCTGATGTTTGGTTTGGATAATTTTGATTATTTGATTTAATTATCAAATTCACTGATATTTTCCTCTGCCATTTGAATTCTGATACTGAGCTTGTCTTGTGAAGTTACTATTTTTTAATTATAAATTTTAATTCTAAATTTCCATTTGGTTTTTCTTCATATGTTATATTTTTTGCTAAGTGTTTTTAATCTTCCCATTCATTTCAAGGATGCTTTTTCTTTTTACAATTACTACTTTTAAATATTTTTCAGATAATTTCAATACTGTGTCATATCATTTTTATTATCTTTTCCCATGAAAATTAAGATTTTTCTGGTTCTTTTTATGCAGAGCTGTTTTGGATCCTACCCCCCAAAAAATGAATATTATTTTATGGGAATTTAAATTTGATTAAATCTTAAAAGAACTATTTATAGTTTTGTTATATAAATGTAAAAAATTTTCATTCACCTTCTGTGGTCTTTGGTACCAATTCCAGTCCAATCTTCAAAGCCTTTGCTGTGCTGTTAGGATCTGTTTTATTGTTTGCCACTTAGTGACTTTGGGAGACTGAATAATGGCCCTCAAAGATATCAGTGTCCTATTCTCAAGAACCTGTGCATGTTACCTGATATGGCAAAAGGCATTCTGCAGATGTATTAAGGTAAGGACCTAGAGAAGAGGGAAATATTCTTGGTTTTACATGTGGACACTAAACACAACCACAAATATCTATGTGGAAGGCAGAGGTAGATTTGCCTACAAAAATAGGAGACTTGATGATGATGAAGAGAAGCTTGGAGTGAGGTCATCACCAGCCAAGGAATGCTTGAAAGAAGCAAAGAACAAAGTTTCCCGAGCCCTGGAAAAAACCAGCTCTACAACACAATCATTTTTTTTTGCCCCATTGAACTCATTTTAGGCTGTTATCCACCACAATTATAGAAGAAAAAAATAGTTGTTTTAAATTTTTAATGTTGCTATTATTTGTTAATGTACAGTAGAAGATTAATACAGTAAGTATATTAGGATCTGGTATTTATCTTTTATTTCAGTTTTCAAAATTTCTGGTCTGTGATCAGGGTCAGATCCATGCATGTACAACTCAGATGTGAGCCAAGGTGTGCCCAAACAACTTGATAGGGTTACTTTTGGATCTCCTCAATCACCTCAGTCTCCTTGGTAGTTGTTGATTTCTTTTAGTCTGGTAGTAAAAAAGTGTGTGCTTTAGTTATCTTGTTTTGCTGTGTGATTCCAAAAATGCATTCTTATCTTAGGCCAAGTAGAAGATGAACACACATACATACACACACACACACACACACACACACACACACAGAGAGAGAGAGAGAGAGAGAGAGAGAGAGAGAGAGCAAGAGAGAGAGAGAGAGAGCAAGAGAGAGAGAGAGAGAGAGAAATAAAAGCAAAGGAGTTAAAGGTGTTGCCCCATACACTTGGAATCACAGCCTCACCAATTGAAGAGGAAGATGACCCTTCCCTGAAGTTTTAACTGCGATGGGCTCCCTTGATGATATGGCCACAGCTTCCATAGGATTCCCAGAGAACAAGAGAGAGTAGAAAAAAATTAAATGAAGAATTTTGAACGCTCTCTGAGTTTTAAAAGTTCTATCGACATTTTTTTGAACCAGGACTGCAGGGGTGCTCTTGGAACTGTGTCCTTGCACTAGTGGTCACTTCTAGATTTTCAAGTTTGAAGAAAGCAAGGGGATTGGGTGGAGAATTAGGGGTTATTGTGGGAAAATAAATTGTAATCTTATCACTACTTCAGTGATACTTTAAATTCTGGTGTTCTTCCTTGATCTTTGTACCTGTGACCATTTCTTTTTCAGAGTACTCAAGATGCTACACCATGAATTCTACCCAGAGTTAACAGTGCATTCAATGAAAGGCACAGAGCAAAGTGTGTTCTCTCTAAAAAAGAATATTTATATTCTTTTTTTTATGTTTTATGAGGCATTTATTTTATTGGTTTTCATTAATTTCAGCTTATAACATTACCTTCTTTTCTAAATGTATTTTATTTATTTTGATTAATTCCCTTTTTCACAGTGTTTAGATAAGTATACATTTCATTCTTTTCATCATTTTAATTAAAGAGAAGAAATTTTTCTCTAAATATAGATATTTTGGTGTTCATAATCTCCTATTACCCTCTATATCTTATTTTACTTTGATTTCTTCTTTAATTACATGGTTATCTATATGTGTGTTACCTAATGCCAAATAGCTAAGAAATCTTGTTTACTTAAAAATGTATTTATTTCTAATCATTTTTGCTGCCAGAGAGAAACATTACTTTGTATAAAATGTTTTCTTAAGACCCAAGTGGATCATGATGATTCAAACAGGCGATTTTCACTTGTGAGAGGTTGATGGTATCTATATTGCTTTACTGTGAAAAGGTTGGATTGTATTTAAAATTGGAATTTAAAAATACCAGTTAAATATATATCTCATTTTCTCTCTTGGAACATGTTGAGTCCACAAAAGACTCCAGAAATCCATACTGTCATCACTGACATTTTTTAAATATGTAACAAGGTACCTCAAAATAATGTACAGATTTTTGAGAGTAGATGATGAATAGATAAGACTATCCAAATGCCTTATTAAATTTATAAAAACCTGTTATAAAGGTGCCAGATTCTCTAACTGTTAGGGAGTTCTGTTGTCTTCTTCTTGAGACAAGGCCACAGGCATTCTCTGGGAGTTGTCTCTGCATCCAAGCTGGTACCTACTTCCGGGTTTGTGGGTTACAGAACCCTTCAATCTACAGAGTCAAATCCAGGTGAAACAATAAAAGCATTGGAAAAATTATCTATTTTACAAAATTATTTATGATAAAAACATCTGTTAAATTATACCATGTTTATTCGATTAACTTCTTTTAGGAAAATATATCTGCATTATTAGTTAATTCAAACTAATGTAATTTTAAACATACTTGATGTTTTCCAACTATAGACTACATTTGGGATGAACTTTTAGTCATATTTAAATGTTATGGTTTTCCCAGTTATTACGCATTTTGTTCTCATTAGATCCTGCTTTAGAGAAAAAAAATAGAGGTTGCTTTTCTGTGCTTTTTCTGCTGTTTATTATACTCTGAAAGAAAAAAAAAGAACAAATAGAAACCCAATGTCAATGTAATAATATTTTATAATAGAAAGAGAAATTTCAAAATTAATAATGTTATAGTAAGGTTAAATAGCATTCATCAAATGTACTAATGTTGCTCTTTCTAGCTATAGGACAATGTTCATTATGAGTTCATTATAAAAACTTTTCAATATTTAATATTGTTAACATTAATGCGATTATAATTTATTAACATGTGTGTTAGGAAGAAGTTGGTAGGGATCAGGGGCAACTAGCACAGTCTCTGGCATATAATAGACATAGACACTAAGTAAATGCAAAACATACATACATTTGGATCAATTTAATGAGATATTATATTGATATTATCAAAGATAAATTTAGAAGTAACATTTCACATACATATGTGGAAGCATCCTCTCCTGCCTATTTCTGTTATGTTAGTGTTAATGGGTACTGAGAGGAAAATTTTGGATTATATAAGCTATAGCTGCATTGTCATATAAATTATTCTGCAATTTCTCTACCACTGATTTAAAAATATACCTTGTTGAAATCAAGTCTATTTCCAGGTAAAGACAATTAGAATTACTTATCTCCAATTCAGGTGAAAAATTCTTGCCAAAATACTTAGAGAATCCTTGTGAAAGCACATATGCTATAGTAAGTTAGTTGGAAGTTCTCTTAAAATTTTAAGTAATTGTATAATCTATTCATTCATTAAATTGGTTGCAAATTTGCTTAAGTTCTAGATAAATAAAGTCTAACCTTCCCTAGAAAAGGCTAAGAGCAGATGGATAATTAAACATATAAATGCATTTAATGTAATAATTACTAAAGTATAAAAAAAAGAATACATAGAGTGAGTCATTTTTATTTCAGAGGTTATGGAAAATCTTACAAACTTTCCAACAGGATCTTAAATAAAGTGTAGAAATCTTCTAATAATTATGGTGGGGGAAACATATAGAGGGCATTCCAAGTAATATCTTGAAGAACTATGACCCAATTGGGGTATTACAAGTTGTTAAATGTGTTCAAAGGGTCAGTTGTAAGATAGAAACAGAGGGAGAAATAAACATGGGTCACTTCATAGAAAACCTTCATGATGTTATATATTTACATTTACATATATATGCCTCTACTTTTCATATTACATGGTTGGATATGTTCCAAACAGCAACCACACACACACACACACGCACACACACACGCACACACACACACACACACACACACACACACATGCACACTGTATTTAATTATTCTGAACCTTCATAAAGATAAGTCCTAAATATTTATCTGTAGGTCTAGACTCTTCCTTGATTTTCAGATACATATTTCTGTTTTCTGAGCATTTCTCATGTGCACTCCATCTTTGTTTTAAAAGCAATATATTCCAACTGTAACTCATTCATTCAAATTTTCTCTCTCTCCTTTCCTGTCCCTCACCTTTCTCCATCCCCCTACTCTCCAAAACTAGAAGCCATCCAACATTACTGGCATGGCAAATTTTAATAAATAAGGAAACCTCTTGTCTCAAATATTCAAGTGAATATTTGTATATGAGAAGCACATTCTTTTTTCTTTATTGGAGCTTCAAACCTTCAAAACCAAAACAAACAAACAAACAAACAAAAACAAAAAAACAAAGAAAGAAAAGAAAAACAAACACTTCTTAACATGGTCCTGACATAATATTGGGTTGGAAATTTTGTGAGAGTAAAACTGTAGGGAGACTATGGTGGAAACATACTGAATCAGGCAGGCATTTTCTACTGAGCAAAAAAATATAATCTAGGTAGTTAAGTTTAACTTTAGAGAAGATAACTGATTGTTCCTTTTCAAAGAAGCTTGAGTAGACTCTTACAAATCTGTGTTTCCAAGTATCTGAATGATTCCCCTTCCTTGACTACATCAGCAAGCTTCTACTGTGTCGGTTTCCAAGCAGTGGCATGTGTACCCATGGGGGTAGATGCAGGGTCATTCAGAAGCAAGCACAAAATAATCAGTAATGATGAAAAAACAAGTAAAGTAAAAAAAAAAATGCAAAAGGTTACTTATGAAACAATAAATGTTAAGTTTGAATCACTGTTAATGGAAACATTTAAAAATTAGATCACATTAGCAAAAAATAATTGGTGAGGTTGTAGCTACAAACCCTTCCCCCAAACTTATCTTCTACCAATGCTTCCACACAGTTTCAGAACAACCCATTCGTGATTCACAATCTTCCCCAAATATATAAATACCTCTGTAACCAGACTGTTTAATCAGGTTAGATAGTGACGGAATAAAAGTAAGTGTCCTATCTTTAATAGTGATACATTTCAAGCAGTTTTTTATTTAATGTTTAACATACTTTTAGTCATTATTTTCACTAATTTTTTTTTGTTTTTGTTTTTTGTTTTTGCTTTTTGGTGTGTGGGTAGCTCCCTGACCGGGAATCGAACCCAGGCCGCAGTGCTGACAGTGCTAGCGCCAAAGCCTTAAGCCACTACACTATCAGGGAACTCCCCTATTTTCACTAATTTTTAAGCATGTCAGCTATGTATCCATGGCTGGAACAGGAATGATTAAAAAAATAAAATTTGATGTGGATTATAACCTGTCACCAATTACATCTCAACACGTGTCTGCAGCTACGAGTACACCCACACTGGGAGATAGTAAAAACTGCATGCCTCAGATACTGCATAGAATAAAAGGAAATACTCTGAAGAGTGTATTAATTATGGGTTTTCATTTGTAGGGGATGATGACTGTCCTAAGCCTTTGCGTGTTGTTTGTGGAATAGTACTACCCAATGGTTGCATGAAACCCTTTCTGCTCATGTGACATTTAAAAACAAAACCTCTGATTAATAAGAACAAAGAAATACATTATTTTTGATGCTTAGCAAAGCTTTCAACTGTTATTTCATACTTGATGTCAGGAAAAAAAGACAATGAGAATGCAGTTGAAGTGTCATGCCATATTGCTTATCACATAGCTAAATGTGGTAAAAACTACACCATAGCTGAAGATATAATTTCTCTGTATATTAAAGATACCATTTTTGTATGTTTAGGGAAAAACATGTCTGAAAAATCAAGACTATCTCCTTTTAAAACAATAAAATGTCTTGAGAAATTCAGGAAATATCTAATGACATTGAAGCTGTAGTACTAGATGGAATTAGATAAAGTAAATTCTTTTCCATGTAGGTTGATGAAAGTGTAGATGTTATTGATTAATCTATTTTGCTAGTCATCATAAGGTACTTGGTAGAAAATAAAACTTGTTGTTTTGTTACCCATTGACAGAGCATACCACAGCAAAAAATATTTTTAATGCAATCAGTGGTTATTTCATTGAAAAGGAGAGTAGTTTGTCAAATTGTTGAGGTATATGCACTAATGGAAGCAAGCCTATGTCAGGTTGTTTTACAGGCCTATGTGGCTGAATTAAAGACATAGCTCCCCATGTACCATGGAGTCACTGCTGCATTCATAGACAAAGTTTTACACCCAAGCCTCTTCCTAGTGAACTGAAAGATGTTCTTGATGAGGCTGTTAAAGTTGTAAATTTTATTAAGTCACAACCATGAAACCCTAGATTGTTTAAAGCACTGTGTGAAGAAATGAACAGCATTCACAGCACATTACATATGCATACAGAGGTAAGGTGGCTATCTCGTGGCAAAGTACTTACATGAATGTTTGAACTTAGACATGAAGTCCAGGTATTTTTTGAAGACCATCATTTCTCACTTGTTCCAAAGTTTCAGGACAGTGATTGGCTTCAAAATCTTGCATATTTATCAGATATTTTTCTAGAAATAAACAAACTCAACTTGGGACTTCAAAACAGCTCAATCACTATATTTGAAGTAACCAAGAAAATTGAACCAATGATTAAAAAACGGGACTTTTTGAAAGCGTGTATTGAAAGGGGTCAGCCTGAAGTTTTTGAAACTGCACAACTTCTTATCTGAGAATGGCATGCATCCACCCCAAAACATGAAAGATGATATTGGAAGTAACTTAAAAGGTTTTAAAGTATCTTTTTGTATTTCCCACAGCAAGGAAAAGAAAACAACTGAATTTCAGATCCCTTCAATAAAGAATTTTTCAAAGAAGCTAAACTAACAGTCAATGAAAATGAGCAGTTAATCAAACTTTCAAGGGATTCTTTAATTTCTAATTTTAAAAGAAAGCTAATATTACCTTCTGGGTAGATGTCAGTGGGGAATACAAACAGCTCAGTAAGAAGGCACTCAAATACCTCTTGCCATTTACTATTACTGAACTAGTGGAGAGAGCATTTTCTCCTTACACCTTCACAGAAAATAAGTACTGCAATAAGCTTAATACAAGTCCAGATTTAAGACTGTATTTTGCAGCTTTTGAGCCTGATTTCAAGAAACAAAGTACATCAAAGCAAGCTCAACAATCTCACTGACAATGTTACAATTGGCTAGTGATCTGCATAACAATTATAGACTTTTCAGATAACACATATAAATATTATTAATAATAAATTAAGAGTTTGTTAAATACTTGATAATCATTATCGATATTTAAATTGTGTTACAAATATTGTGAAATTAAATATGTAGTTTTACTTTCAGTGTAGTGATTTTTCTTTCCTAACTTATTGCCTCATTTCCACTATTTTTCTTGAAGTTAGATGCTGAACAGAAGTGTCCATATTTAAAAGCAGCTATTTTAAAAACAAGGGGTACAGTTATAGAAACAGGTTTAAAAGAAGTACCAAGTGGTAAGAGGCTGGGAACCACCGTGCTATCAAAAACAAACAAACAAACAAATGTGCTAACACAAACAAGAGACAGAAGGCACAGAGAAAATCAGGAACACTTGGAAAAGAAGTGCAAAATCAATAGATTTAGTGCAATTTCAAGAATGTTCAGAACATAAATCATGAACCAGAAGAGAGTGCTGAAATGCTGTTTGTATGAAGGTTGCCAAAGGTTTCCAGTGCCAGGGAAAGAAGTCCTTATAACTTCTGGCTTGAAAACCAGGGAAGATGGTGGCTGGGCTAGAGGGAGGGCAGCTGCAGTCTCAGGCACTCCTTTTAAAGAGCCCAAGCACATATTTACTCACAGATGGATTCACTAGCTCATGAGCTTCAGTGCTAGGGCAGCAGATGGAAAGGTGACAGGAACACATGGGGAGAAACTGCATTGTCTGGCTTTAGAGCAAGGGCTAGAGGGGCAACTTTTTCCAGAGTGAAGTGCTGGCAGAGTCCATTTTTCTTTGTTGAGTCCTCACACCACCCAGTGTACAGATGCAGGTGGGCACCATATATGAGTCTCTATCAACCTGGCTGACACTGTTCATTTACCCTGATTCCCTGAATCTCCACCCACAAAAGTTTTAGGCACACCCAACCTGCTTCTAGTGGCTTTTCCATACAACACCTGCCTTGGCTCATGCTGTGGACTTTCCTAAAATCTCTTAGAGTTTCACAAAACCCAAACAAGCATCATGTGGCTTTAACATGTCCTGTACATCCTGTTGAGCAGCCCTAAGCCTGGCACAAGTGGCAGCCAGCCTCGATTCACAGCTTGACCTCTGGAGGCACCGCTAAGTGCAGCATGGGTGATGACCAACTGTGGATTGCTTTGTGACTCATGCCAGGTAGCCCCAGGCAAGGCATAGGCTGCAGCTGAACCCGGCCGAAGGTGAAGTCCCTGCCTGGGATCCCAAGTGACCTGATTAAACTGAGCCAGACCATCATCAGGCAACCTCCAAGGTTGACACACACAAAGAGCAGACTCTGCAGGCACCAGAGCCCTACTATAGGGCATCTTCCTTTGTAGGGTCAGCCCTTGCACCACAGTTTCTCCACTGTAGTCATGGCCATTTCTCACAACTAATGAGCCCCAGAGGAAATCTCTCTCTTTGACCAGCAAATAGAGACTAAGCCTCGACTAAAATAGGAGGGCACACACAACCTACACAAAGCATAAGCAGGAGAACTTGGCTTAGGTGACTAACGCAACCGTTACTGGGCCCCACAGGACACCTACTACACAAGGCAACTAAGAAAACCAAAATTTGAAATGCATTTCTTACATAGAAAGAATTGACCTTAGATTGTTAACTTGAAACTAAAAAAAAGAAAAACCACATTCCAACATTTAACTAGAAAATACTAGATTTAGTCTTAATATGCTATTAGTAGAGCCATATTTATATCTACCTATGAATAATAAAGTTGCATGATGTTTTCACCTACCTTAACATGTTTGATCTTTAAAAATGACCTTTTTATAAAATACAGAATGATAATGCTGTTATTGCTGAGTTAACAAAAAGAAAAATAAGTAACAAGAAGGCTAAGTAACTTGTTTAGGAGTACCTAATAAATCATGGAGTCAGAGAAAGAGTAAGTTTTAACAATGCTAGGATAGGAGTTCTTAGTACTATATGGTTAAGGAAACTGAAAGGAATGTAAAAAATTAGAAGAAAACTGGGTTGTGTAGGACTTTTGAAAAAGGTAAAGCACCTAGTCACTCCTCCTCTGGGAGACAGCACCTACTCAGTGCTGTCACTGCAGTGTCACTCCATTGTGTCTGGATATATATATGTTTGCCTTGAGAAGCTGGATATCTGAACTTTGGTGTAAAATGTTCTGGTTATTAACTATTGGTTCAAATAATGTTAAGACCTATGTGAGATAAATGAACTTGTCTGTGAGTCAGATCTCTACCCAGAGGTAAGCAATATCCGTAGGCCCTGAGAAGCACTTTATATGAAATGAGAATGTCATGCTACCAGAAGCACAAGTCAGGCTTTCTAAAAAGTCAGAAGGCAGATTGTAGGTGTAGCTTCTCAGAGGAGTCAACGAGTTAAATTTAAGAGATTGTGAGTAATTAATTAAGTAGATGAAAAGCAAATGCAGACACAACTGAAATTGTAAAACCACAGAAGTAAGGGAAATCATGATATTCAAAAACTGATAAACTTGTTGACTTAAAACAGAGGATGTAATTAGTAATAGCAAGAGATTAAAATCAACAAAGGCATTGGGTTTCTTATAATTCTAAAGCAATACCTCAGCATAGCCCTGTGTTGAATGAGTTACCTAAAAGGTTCCCCATTTCATAGGTGGCCATAGTCTATACCCCACAGTCCTGACTTAGAGTTTGTAAAACTGGGCATCTGAACAAAGAAGTTCAATTTATAGAATTGATTATTTATTTGAGTTTTCGAATATAGCCTTTATGGATTTCTGACACATTAATATATCTCACCTCTTTTATCAAAATATTAGTTAGAGATTATGACCTTATAGATCTGTAGCAGGATTCTGAATGTATTGGCCATAAACAGAAACTCTGACACGTGACAAAGTTTTAAAAAAGTGTTGTATGCAATAAATCAAAAGAAAATATTTTTGACCATCTAATAGTCCTGAAAAACTAAAGATGTAATTTACTTTACATAACTAATAAATTTATTAAATCTTGACTGCTAATAAAAATTTGATTAAACTATTATGAATAGATGGGTTGGTACTACAATATTTATAAGTGAGTCCATTTATAAAACAACGCCATTGCAATTTCAATAGTCAATCTTTATTGGTTTAATTAGTTTGGATTAATTAGGTAGTTAGTATATCATTACCAGGTTGACTAGAAAGAAGAATCATGCATATTTTATTTAAGAATTAAGCTATCTGGCTTTGAGTTATGTAATTATTTTTCTAATGCACAAAAGGTAACACTTTTGGAGAAAACTGCCATTTACAATGTATACTAAGTTTTTTTTTCTCTTGTTACCTTTATTTTCAAAATGACTATGTGGATTTTTTTTAATTTACAAAGAAAGATATCAAGGTTTAGGGAAATCAATTAATTGACCTGATATTAAACAATAGAACCTGTGTTTCCATATTGTTCTAAATTAAAGGGAATGCTTTTTTAGATATCATTCTGTAGATAATTCCATTAATAAAAATATATATTTGTGTCCTTAAAAAGAAACACATTCTTCAAATATGTAGAGAATTCCATTAATAAAAATACCTATTTGTACTCTTAAAAAAATACTTTTCAAATATTATGATTTTTCAACTTTTTGAAATTATTTATTTTCACCCTGTCTTTTTTATGACCAGGTTGAACTCTTTCATTTTTCCAAATCTAAAATGTTAATCTTACATCATAGTTATTATACCCATGGGGAAACATGGATATCTCAGTAGGAGATGTCAGGTGAAAACTTTCATAGGATTTAGGAAATGCTAAGTGATTGGGAGTGTCTAAGGAAAAAGAGGTTTGTTATAAATTTAATGCTGTCATAAATCAGGAACAATTCTTTGATTCAGCATTTCAACAAATCCCATCTATAGAAAAGGGAGACTAGAATGAAGGTAAAGTTTTCATGATACAGAAGTATATGTTACCATTTGCCAAGAGAGCTGATCATTTGACTTTTAAGGGTGGTTTAGTGAACTTGATTTTGGCTGTGCAGAGACAAACTTCTGAAATGATCTTTCTTTTTCGTCTCATTTGATCATAGTTTTAAATATCTTTATCTGAGTTTGTTATACTGTAAGGTTGTTTATGTCCAAATGGAGGACAAAATGGTCAGCTTGTAATAACACTGATATTTAGCTGTGAAGATCAAATCAGTTCCAAATATCACACACTAATTTTATCTTTCCCATAAAGGACAAGTCTTCATTTTCTTAACACCATGTAAGAACAACCAAGAAGGATCATGTCACTTGCCCACACAAGTTGCCACTGTGGTTGCTATCAGCTGGACTCAAGTCACCGGCAACAGGCAATGCTATCATTTTGGTTTTTATCATTTTATCTATTATAATGGGTTGTTATTTGCTTTCTGTTCTTTGGTAATTAAATTTTCCTTAAAAAAGTAATTTTATAGCTTCCCACTTTATAAGCAATACAATTTGACTGTTAAATATCTAGAAAACATAAACAATGAGTAAAACAAAACCATCTCTAATTCAACCATAAACTGAATTGTTAATATTTTGATGTGCATAGTGACTCAAAAATTAGTGATGCCCCAACTATATAAGTTTTACAAAGAAAGATTTGAAAGGGGACGCTCTAGAAAAAAGTTTGGCTCCTGATGAATTTGTAGACTGGTTGTTTTCTTCCATGTATGCATGTGTTTGTGCATACAGTATGCAAATATTTATCAAGGTATAACCTATGGAGTTCAATGAGTTTTCACCAAGTAAATGCACCCGTGTAATCACCATTTGTCTTCTCCAGCTCCTCTGTTACAGCCTTTTAGCTCTTCCACAAAGATAATTCTAGTCTGACTTCTAATGCAAGACTTGCCTTTTCTGGTTTTAATTTTATATCACATGTGACTATGACTGCTTTTTTCTCATGGGCCAATTATTAAACTTTTTTATTTATTTTTATTTTTTGCAATAAAAAGGACTTCTGGTAGAATGTTAAATAGAACTAATGATCATAGGCATCCTTATCTTGTTCTTAATTTCAGAGGAGGGGAGAATGTTTTTAATTGTTCACCATTAACTATGATGTTAATTGTTTTTCCATCTGGGGTTGTTTCCCTTCTGACTTAATAACTCCTTTCAATATTTACATTTATGTCAATCTTCTGGTGATAATTTATCCCAGATTTTATTTGTCTGTACTTAGTCTTTAGTTTTGAAGGATATTTTTGATGCTATAGAGCTATAGTTTGTCAGTTATTTTATTCATTGCTTTGAAGATGTCATTCAAACTTCTTTTAACCTAGCAGTTGAATTTTTTTCATCTTTTCTTTTAGTTGGCTCCTTTTTTCTTTTCCTATATTTTGGTTGCAGGCTTGGTTTTCTTTGTGCTTACCCTACTTAAAGTTCATAGCAAGTTTTGAAACTGTGGCTTGATGTCTTTTATTAGTTTTACAATGTATATTTTATATTTTTCTAGTTTATCTTTCATTTTTATTGCTTTATTCTTCAGTGTGTGTAGTTTTCTATTATCTAGTTTTTATTTTAGTAATATATTCTTAGTTGTGTGGAATCTCTAGTTAAATCTACTGTGTTCTTAATTTTGATTTCTATATTTTCAAGTTCTAGAATTTCCATTCTTTTTGTATGATTTTCATTTTTCTGCTGATGTTTCTCATCTTCATATTTAATTTCTTGAGTATTAATCGCCATGAATTTTATGCTCATATTTGTTTGCTTCAATAACTGAATCTCTCTTTAAGTGCTTTTCTTCTGTCTGATTATTCTCCAAGATATTGATCTAGTCTTATAGTTTTTCATACTTGATTATTTTTAAATCATGGACATTGCATATTTAAAAACACATAGAGATAATTTGAAGCTCTAATGATGTTTATCATTTTTTAGAGACTACTTATATTTGATGTTAACGTAGGAGCTAAATACTCTCACCTATTATGAAATGAGCTATTTTGTAAACCCACGACACTTACTAGGGACCTCTTCCTATGTATTTTTAAGTTCCGATTTTGCCCCTCAGCGCTCAGCCCCATCAATTACCAATTTAGTCTCAGTTGTTGCTTTTTCCTTTGGCTTCAAAGCGTCTGAGTCATGTTTTAAATCAGCACGTGTCTTGAGGACACAGCAGTACCAATGTAGGGCTCGAATGTATGGACTATCTGTCCATCTCAAATTCTACATCTGGTGAAATTATTCTTCAGAAATGACAGAGGAAACAGACATTCTCATATTAAGAAAAATTATGGTAAAAAGTAACTTGTCTCTAGCAGATCTACCCTTAAGGAATGACTAAAAGAATTCCCTCAAACAGAAGTGAAATGATAAAAAAAATCTTTAAATATAAACATGACACTCTTTATACAATCCCATGTGTTTCCTGTAGCATATTTTTAATTCATTAACAATATCTTTCTCTAAAGCTCTGATGTCCAGTCATTGTTAGTATCACTATTTACTTTGTTACACATTTATTTGTATATTATTTAGCAAAGATAAACAGTGAATTTGGGAATTGATTCTTTTATTAAGACATCGGTAAGAGAAGATGAGATGCTGAAAATTAGATTCAACTAGTGCAAGATTTGAGGAGATAAAGATTCTTTCAGCCATTTGACAATCCTTAGTGTCATAGTTCATTACTATTTTTAAATGTAAGTTGGAAGATAAGGCCACAGATACCTGGGGGAGATTTTAGGAGGAAAAATGACGAACACATTGTGTCATGTATGTGACACTGTTCTGTAAAGTATAAATGTACAAATAAAAGGTATTATTTGAATCCATATATAAAGCTTTGTCAAAAAGTATACTTTCTTGATAAAAAAATTATATATAACCATAGGATGTGGAGTACAGCACAAGGAATATAGTGGATGGTATTGTAATAGTTACGTAAATTATCAAATGGAAAATAAATCTGTTGGGGATATCACTATATAAGGTCTGTATATATCTTTATGTTCTCTTGTGCACATGAAACTAATAAAAATATTTTTAAAAAGAAGTGTATAATGATAAAGAGAATAACACTTTTAAATTAACAGTAGCAAGAAAATATATATATAGATTGCCACATACACACGCATGCCTTCATACCTATATTGTTATTTTTGAAACAGCGATCACAGTTTTTACATGATTCCAATAACTCCTAATTGTTTTAAAATGATAAAGATTTTAACTTCTATGACTTATAAAAATATACTTCAAAAAAGTAAATTTAGTTTATAAAAAGATACAAATAGCCTTGGGCAAATACATTATAGAACCTGAAAACAATGTAAGTGTATATAATTTTTTCTAAGAGAGAGTTTTACATAGGTTAACACCTTGAGGAGATCATTTCATTTTATGAGAGGAGACCATATATATTAAGTTTAGAGTCTAAGAAATATACTTTAAATTTAAGATGATCTTTCTATTACTCGCTATGCTTCTCAAAATGCTCTGAGATAGTTTTTATTGTTCTTGATTTTTAATAAAATGAATTAACTGTAGTGGGTCTAGTGAAAATAGAAAAGGTTTCTTTTCTGACCAAGAAAGCAAAAGAGTCATTCTATTTTATCTTGAAAAATAACAGTAAGAAAAAATAATA
>PVJL010011000.1:0-45588 GCA_004026885.1 Lyroderma lyra
CACACTTCCTTCCGCACACCTTCCAGGTTTTCTTCTTGTTGTAGCCTACATTTTAATTAAAGCACAGCACAGTCTGTACTTTCCTACACTATTTCTGTTCTTTCCCAACTTTTATACCCAATTTTGATTCCCCTCATGTACTTTTCTCAAAATTCTTATGTTTGATATTTAGTATACTTTATATTTCTCTCAAAATAATGCGCGCATTTTCCATGCAGAGGAAGACTCCTCACCTCCGACTGCACATGAAAATGACCTAAGGAGCTGAGGAAATAAATCAATGACTGAACAGGCTGCTCCCTGATCTCCCCGCCCCCAGCACAGGTCAGTGCCGGCCGCTGCCACAGCCTCTGGTTGGTTTTCATGTACAGGAAGCGGTGAGGACCACGCACATGGAACGTCCTATGAGGGCCCAGCGCTCCCTCCCTCCTCCTCTGCACATCCGCATGAGCTACCAGCTCCCCCGGGGCTCGGGTCAGCACCACTGGGAGGTTGCAGCAGAGAAATGGCTGCAGGCTGGTCACCGCAGGGACGCTTCCCAGGAATGAGACACTCGGCGAAAGGCAATCAGCAGCACTGAGGGTGCGGCCAGTCCACCCCTCCCTCCGAATCCTCCCTGAAGAGTATGTGACAGCTTAGTCACGTGGTCCAAAACTGGTGGCTGCTACAGCACTGACAGCTGCCACCGCAGTGTCCTCGTTTCATTCGTGAATAAGCACACACAGTAAGAAGCGACTAGAAATAAAACTAACCACGCACGCTTATGCACGGAGAGGGGCCTGTCGCACGCCGGGCCGTTCTGAGTCCTCGGGTCTGTTGACATTCACAGATGGGCACAGTCTCTCTATTAAAAACACCAGCCAAGGGTGGCTGGAAGAGTCGTCCTAAATTTATTTCACACGACCTGGGGAGTGGTGACCTCCGTGGTTCCCCCTAGCAAGCCGCCGGTGACAGCACTGCGCAGGGTTCGCTGGTGCCCGCGGAGGCCCGCGTGGGGTCAGCGCTGTCCCCTCCGGCTTCCCTTCATGCCCCGATGCACAGCTCCTTCCCTCCTTCCCTCGGTCATTCAGCGCTTCACGCGGAAACAGCTCTGCAAACAAGGACCGGACTACAAATGACCCTGCCCGAACCGAACCGCATTTCGTTCCCATCGCCCAACCTGACGAGCGGGGATGAGCGATGCGGAAACGGCTGCCACCCTCTCCCCTTACGCATCACGTCACACTCAGCTTTCTCCTCGCTTAGGCCCGGCCTGGTTAGAAGTTTAGCTATTTCCATCCCCAGATCAATAAAAAAGAAGAAAAGAAGCTAACGCACACTCATGTCCATTTACCGTTTTTTCACTTCGCCTCTACTGAATCCTCGAGTTCCGGGACTACCCTGCTCTTGCCCTGTGCTATGTCCTTAAGTTTCCTCTTGACTCATGTACAGATTTTGAAAAAAAGAAATTATATTTACCCCTGGACAGAAAGAGACCCCAAGGAGCTCTGAACTTCCGAAGTGGCTGCGGCCATTGCCAAGTGCAAAGGCAGCACAGGTTCAGCAGCACACTCATGAGAAAATAAACCTGCTCTTCAGAAGTGAACTTGAAATCATCTAAGGAAAGCGACACCTGTGTCGTGCCGGCAGCAAGCCACATCTGCTCAAGAGAAGGTTTTCGTTTTTCTTCTCTTTCTTTGAAATTGTCTAGCAAAACAAACAAACAAACAAACAAACACAAAAGTAACTGCGGTCGCGTCTTATTGAATCTATTTGGTGATCTAATATCCTGAACATGTATCAACTTAATAGAGATTATGCCACATCCTGAAACTCTGGGATATGCATTTAGGGGGCCCTATGAATAAATATTACTGAAGGTAAAGTGTTGAACTTCATCCATATTTGATGGATACAAATGGCAGTTTGCCCTCCACCAGGTAAAGGTGAAGTGTTTTCATATGTTGCATGCTTAAAGCTTTAGGCAAATACATACAAATCACTCATTTGTATGTCGATGTATTCATTGTGGTCCTCAAAACGAACAATAAAATATGCTATAATTCTTATAGCTGTAATCACAGTATAAATATTCATAGTGAAATAAACTATGCTACGATTAGCATTACTACAAGAATAACTAATTCCTTGTTAGGAAGTAGCATAATAATTGTCAAAATGGGTATCGGTATTATTTGAATTAAAAACATTTTCTCAAATGTAACTATTTTGTAGTTTCTTTTCTCAAATGTCTTTAATAATCTCATCAACGGAGAATGCTGTGAAGCCATAAGGCCCTCAGTTTTAGTTACAGGTCTTCTATTTCTGCACATGTATCAGGTATCACCGAAATACGTTAAATTACAAAGAAGAAAAATGCAGTCAAAATTTACTGGAACTACTAATTTTCACAAGGTGGCAAACTAAATGATTATCAGCCACAAGGGACCAAGGGCTCCTAGGACACGCTTTCTGAAGACAGAAGAATCAACAAATAAGCAGAGAAACGGACTCTGCGATAGCAGTGACAACATTATTAACTGTGGCATTCTTCCAAGAGCGTTGTGTAATTCAACCCCAGGCAGCAACTCCAGCAGTTGGAGGGCCATCTGATTGTCATTTTTACGAGGAGGACACTGAGCCGCAGACACGCCCCTGGGTGGCCCCACGCTGTCCAGCCAGCCAGCTGCTGAGCCGGGCCGTCCCGGCTCCCTGCCCCTCCCCTGCACCAGCACGCCCTTCTAGGGAGAGCGGTCAGCCATGTGCAGACGTGACCATTGGGATTTATCATGTGATTGCTGAAAACGTTAGAATATTCCGGAAGTCCTCAGAATGAGGCCAGGACGTTTACACCTAAGAAACGGAGGTAGAGAATGAAGAATTTAATTGATAGATTTCAGTGAATATCAACTGTACCATTCGGATTCAAATCCAGTTTACACAACTTATTAAACACATGACTCTGATACAGTTAAAACGTTGAACTCTGCCTTTCCTCATACGCAATGTTACAACACAGAGTACAATACACATATCATATATGTGTGTATACATGTATTATACCCATAGACTCTAGTCAGAACAAGATTCATATGGGCAGACCCAAAATAAGCAACCGCTGTAAACACTTAATGGCATGGCAGCAAATTAGACCTTACCAAAGTTAGCTTTGTCACTAGTCCCTGTTACTGTCCCCACCTCAGTCTATCAGAGGCATCCCACTGGGTCGGAAAACAAAGGCCAGTTACACAGCAAAAGCCCCATTAAAATACTAACTCAATAGAAGGAGATGCAGCGTTCTGCACCTCTCCCCTCATCACACACAGGAAGTAGCTTTTCTGATTTCAGAATCTAAAACATGGCCCAAAAACCTTCAAGAAAAGGGAAATTAAACTTCGGAACATTGTGTCCCTAACATGGTAGTTAGAAAACGGAATTCCAAGCAAGGGTATTAGAGGGTAATATTAGAGAAAGGCACATTAAGACAATGACGTGTGTGGAAAGGGAAAGGTTCTACGTAAGGTTTTTGCTTGGCTCAATGTTCAAAAAGTGGGTTTTTTTTTTTAAATGTCTGCTGTAAATTTCAAGAAAATCTTTCCTTTTAAGGTCAGATACATATTTTCCACTGAATGTGAGCCTGGTGTAAAACACTGAATCCTTCTTTATTATATTTTCAGTTGCAGGGAAACTCAGGTCATAATGGTTCGTAAATAAGACGGCAAAAATTTGGAAGGTTAAAAACACCGTCATGAGCCCGGTCCTCGGGTTACCACGTGGCACAGCGTGTCCGCTGTGGGGTGGAAGGGAAGCCAGCCTGGTGGCTGCCCTGATGACTCCAAAATTAAATGCTTTGATATTTGTGAAAAGTTCATCTTTTAATTCTGAAAAATGTAAGTCCCAATGGATAAAATATAAGGAAAATATCAAAATTAACATTTTCATGGTGACATTTAAAATAAATACTAAAATATGTGTATAACTTCGGCTACATTATTTTAAATACCAAAAGTTATCTTACCACATCTTCTTCCTCTCATGGGAAGATGAGTTCATACTTAGAATTCTAAATTTCCTGAATTTAGAATTTTATAAATTTCCTGCTACAACATGTAAAACTATTCTGAAGAAAGTAAGTAAATCCATTAAAGATTTCTTATTTGTTTAAATATTTTGTTCAGGTACACAATATACTACAGAATAAATGGAACATTGACAATTTACACTAATAATATCCTTAGTGCTGATTGAAAACCCATCAAATTTATGTCTACATTAAATTTTCCCACCATATATAATACTATAAAAATAAATTTTACATCATTTAAAGAACCTGAAAGTTTAGTTTAGTTTTGATGTAATTTGATAAAAAATGATGTCTGTTGGGCAGGGCTCAGTATCTACGAGTATATACCCAATACTTGAAATGTTGCTTAATACGCATTATTTTTTCTTTTCTTGCCTCCACTTTATCACTGTCAGCGAGTCTGTGTGTGAGTTTGTAGAAAAATCACGATCTTCACTGAAATCTCTTTGAAAGGTGGAAACTAGAAGAACTGTTCCTCCTTGATGCTGTCCTCTCAGTGTTCCTGTGCTGCTCAGCTTCACGAATGTGACCTGCTGTTACCTCCAAAATGTTCTGTCCACATTTCCTCTAAACATTTTCCCCACCGCAGCCAGTCCCCCAGGAGGTGCCTATCCATTAAAGATTTCATTTTCATTTGAGGCAGTATCACGTTGATATGCATGTAATACGTACAATAAACGGGTCTAAAGTATGTGTAATTGGCATCTCAGATGGAGAAGATGAAGAAAATGGGACAGAAACAATATTTGAAGAGTTAATGACTGAGAAGTTTCCCAAAAAATGAACATCATGACCAAAAGATTCAGAAGCCTGATAAGTATCAAGTACGATAAATACAAAGTAAATTACATCACAGTCAGAATGCTGAAAAGCAAATACATGAAGAAAACCTTAAAAGCAGACAAAGTTAAAAGACACAATAACTTCAAAGTAGCAACGGAAGGAAGGATGGCTTTTCTTAGCAGAAAATCGGAGGCAGGAGATACTAAATGACATCATTTCCAGACGTACCGAAAGTAACGACAGCAACGACGGCTACAACCTGCACACTCACTAATCTAGAACTCTATACCTAGCAAAACAGTTCCCCAATGCACAAGTGAATGAAGACATTCATAAACACACACGAATTGTTTTTGTGTTTGCCACCAGGCCCACCGTACAAGAGAGGGTACCAGACGCTCTTCAAGATAAATTCAGTAATTCCAGAGGAAAGCACAGACTAGCAGGAAAGAATGAAACCTTCTAAAATGGGCAACATTATTAAACAGAAAAGTATAGTGATAGCAGCAATTATAACATCTTGTGTATTTTTCAAATATAAAGAAGTAAGATTTATGACAAATGATGGAAAGAGAAAGAATGGGAAAATGTGGAGTTACAATATGTTAAGATGGACTAAATGAGTGATGGATGTAGTCTCTGGAATAAGAAGCAAAATACTTAGATAAGGTATATACATTAAAAACTAAAGTGAAAAGATATATAATACTAAAGTTAAAAAATGAAAAATACAGCAGAAAGAACAGGTGGGACAAAAAAAAAAAAGAACAGGTGGGACAAAAGAAGAAGAAGAAACAGGAAATGGTAGATGTAACTCAAATATTTCAGTCATTTATACTGATTATGAATGGACTTCACGCTTTTGTTAAAAGCTGTCTGTCATACTAGATAAAAAAACATAATACTCTCAAATTCTGTTCACAGTATACATATTTTAAAAATAAGGACACAATTAGTTACAAAGTACTAAGCTGACAATCCTAACCAAAAGAAAATTTAAATGTCTACAATAATATCACACAAAGTATATTTAAATGCAAGAAGTAATAGAGATACAAAGGGATATTTCATAAGACCAATCAATGGAAAATATATTAATAGTATGAATTCAAAACACACTTTTAAGAAAGAGAACATGAGAGAAAGAGAAATAAACCACAAACGTGATCAGATGTTTTAACACAGTTCTTTTAGATACTGGCAGAGCGAGAGATGTGTAAGGACCATCGCAGGTGGAATTTATTTCAAGAATACAAGTGTTTTATAATTTGTTAAAAATCACATAAACAGAAAAAAAAAACAAGAAAAAATCAAAACAGCAATCAAAATAAAGGAAAAATGTGATATAATTTAGCACGCATTTATAATAAAATACCCAGTAGACTAGGACTAGAAGCAAATTTTTTTCCAAACTTATAAGAACTATCTACAAATAGCCTACTGGTATCTTATCTTTAATGGTTAATTATCAAACTTGTTCTCCTAAAAAAAAAAATAAAAGACAAGGATGTTTATCCATTTATTCTTTGGGTTCATCATTTTAAGAGAATTCCTAACCAGTGTAAAAAACAAAATAAGATTTCTAAGACAAAGATTTTGTGCCATTGGCATGATTATTTGTACAATCTGAAAGAATCTATAAAGTGAACTATTAATATTCATAATTGAATTAAATGAGATTCTTAGATATAAAATCAATATCCAAAAATCAATATTTCAACATACATAGAACTGAAAATGTAATTTTAAATTGCATTTAATATAGCCTCAAATATGTAAGTTACGAGAGTTAAATGTTCACATCATGTTGCTGACATTTGTAAAGACAATTAAACGCAATTGTATACCTTAGTTACCAATCACTGGCTACATATTAAGATGCCCATTTTCCCCAAATTGTCATGCTGGTTTAACACATTCTCAAAGAGCTTCAATCGTTTCATTTTTGTGAAAATTTACAAAATGCATTTAAAATTTAGATCTAAATAAAATTGATCTAGAATTGCCTACACAATCTCGAAGATCCTCGTTGGATTTATTCTACTAAATTTCAAAACCGATATCTCATTACATTAATTAAGAGGACATTGTTTTGCAGTGAGTACAAACAAAAAAATTGTGCAGAAAGAGATTCATACACAGATGTTAATTATTTTTTGACAAACATACAAGGAAAAGTCACAGGGAATCTTCAGTCATTAAAAATAAAGGTGCTGGCATAATCTAGTAACCTTAAAGGAAACTCATTTGGCCTTTCTCTCATACCACAGGAAGAATGACCTTTCCTTGTAAAAGGAAGCCACGTCCACAGGGATTATTATATCTGAAGACCGGCGTACCCGGTTTTATTGCACCTCGTTTTTTTTTTCAATTGCCCCCTCGCAGATGCTGTGTTTTACACAAAGTGAAGGCAAGACCCTCCACCAACGGAAGGATCACAGCTCCGAGGCCTGCTCCATCTGCGGTCTGGAACGGAGCCCACGGTTTCTCCAAGGTTGGCCTGTGCGTTTTTTCACAACGTTTTTGCTGCCGCAGCGTCGTACAAGGAGCACACGACGCAGTATGTGTAACACGACGTGTTAGAGAACTGTGCCCCTGAAAGCTACGATTTCACTAACCGATGTCACCCCAGTACATTTTACAAAAATAAAAAAGTCACCCACATGTCCTAGAGGCACAATCCTACAGTTTTCAAGTTCAAAGACACGTCTGTGTGATCCAGAAGTCTATGAAAACATTTCTTTTTTTGGGGGGCGGGGGGCGGGGGTAGCTCCCTGGCTGGGAATCGAACCCAGCCGCAGCGCTGACAGCGCCCAGGCCTAGCCGCTACGAAAATGTTTCTACAAAAACCCAGAGAGGGCATCCAGGCCTTCCCTGAAGAACCGTGCACCTGTGGTTTCTTTGGTCCCTTTTCCACAGAATTTCCAACCAAAAATGTTACAAACACGGAACGCTGAAATAAGAGGTCGGAGGTCAAGTAGATGATGTGACTGTGGGGCGACCGGATTCTGGCTTCTGGAACAGCCAGGCTATCGCGAGGGGCCAGGGATATCGTGAGACCCAGAGCCAGCGCGACGCTGCATCGCGAGACCCGGGGCTATCGCGAGACCGGACTAGCGTGACCCGAACTATTGCGACATTGGACTATTGTGACACTGGGCTGTCGTGACCCCGAACTATTGTGACACTGGACTATTGCGACACTGGGGCTGTCGTGACCCCCGGGCTGTGTGCAGACCTGGCTCTGGGGCGTGCCCGGTCCGGGGAGTGTGCGCTCAGCGCCCGCCGAGGCCGCGACCCGAGAGCCCACGGCGGTGTCCGGTGTCGGGCGGCGCGGACGGCAGCGAGGCCCTGGGCCTGCGGGGAGCGGCGGGCGTCGTGCGGCCGCGAGGTGAGTGCTGCGCCGTGACGGCCGCCCCTGTGCCCGGGTCGGCGGGGAGCAGGCGGGAGAACGCGGGGCGCTGCCTTCCGGACGTGCCAGGGCCGCGCGGTCGGGGCGCAGGAACAGCCCGCGGGGTGGCCCGCGCCCCGCAGCCGCTCGTCCCGCTCCCGGGGGCGCCGTGGGCCCGGGGGCCGGCTGTGTCCCAGCCGCCCGGCGGGGTGGGGGGACCAGCAAACCCGACCCCTCCAAGGGTCGCAGCAGGTTCTGAACCGGTTGTGTCCCCGGCTCGTTTACAGGCCTGTGAGCCTGGGGGACAGCGCGTTTATACGGTGCCGCTTAGAGCAGCGCAATCACACGGGGAGCCGGTCGGTTGTTGGTGCCGCGCTTTGACCTTCCGGGGACCCTTGTTGGCTAGAGGTCCAAGACCTTCACTGCATGGGGAGACTTGAACCGTTCTCACTAGATGGAGTAAACATACTGAGAAGAAAGGAGTGAAGACTTGACCGAAAATCCTCACTCAAAAGCATTTAACATCCTAGAGAACCCCTGCACTGTTGGCAGTAACGGGGTGCAGTAATGCCCTGCATTTCCATACCGAACTGTGCACATTTTCCGAATCATTCCCGTAGCCCGGTGGGCTGGCCTCTGCCTACAATGTGGAGTTGTTATTTGAGATCTTCTCCATGTACGACCTACAGCTCTAGTCTCCTTGACGCACCGACTTAGTGGCATCCCACGAGTTTTGGGGGGTGTGTCCCTTTTACAGCTCAGAGCACTTTCTAATTTTGTCTTGTCATTTCTTCACCGACCCAGGGGTTGCTTAGGAATGTGTTGGCATTTCCACATGGTTTGGGTTCTTTATTCCCTGTTACTCATTTCCTGTTCCATCATGGCTTGAGCATATACACTGCGTTGTTCCAAGTCTTTCCGACTCATCGAATCGTGTGTCATGGCCTGGGATTTGGTGTAGTCCAGATGGCGCTCCAGGTCTACGGAAGAACAGCGTGTTCTGTGTGGGGTGGAATGTTTTATTGATACCGGTTCTAGTTTATAGTGTAGCAGATACATGGAAATGTAGACAGGTTAAATGTATGAATATTTACACACACACACACACACACACACACACAGATACATATTTATGGTTGTTGTAACAAATTACCACAACTTCCGTGGGTTTGTCCAGCTTCTGGAGGTGACCTGGGTATAAGACTCTGGACTGACAGGTTTGCTTCTTGGGCCACTTTGTTTCTGAGAGGACATCAGCTGTGGTTTGTTTGCCGGCGTTCTCAGAAAAGAGGGTATTCCTCTTGCTGCTTTCAAGATCTCCTGTGTCTGTAACATGCAAACGATGTGATTTAGACCCCGAGAGGGCACTTCTTATTCTTTCCGGAATTCTTTCTCAGACCACACTCCAGCTTTACAAGTAGGGGGTTGGCAGGGACTTTGGCCTCTGGTCGTCGTGGGGAGCCTTTCCCAGCGTGGAGCCTGCACCTCACCCACAGTCTGGCTCGGTTGAGGATGTTTTGTTCTCTGCTGCCAGGCCCGAGGCAAGGCCACTGCCTCAGGACCTGGGGTTAGTGTGGGGAGCAATCGTTGCATTACTCACCTGCAATAGAGCTTTTTCAGCATGAAGCCGATGGCACTGAGGGTGCTGGTGGCCCGCCCCATCCGTGGAGACAATAGCCTTTGACTGGGCGGGGATGGGGGGGCAGGGGAATGTCCCATCTTAGATGCCTCTGTCCAGAGTTGAGCTTCCGTCACACTGAAATAGGGGCGGGATGAGAAAGGGGTCATGACTGAAATGCCAGACTCTCACTGTTTGGCCAAGACTCAATATCGTTTCTTAATTAAATATTTCTTCATGTGCTATATTCCCTTAAGATGATTTTTAGACACTTCGAATAGCTCATTTCAAATACTTTTCACAAATTATGATTATGTCACTGGAGAAACATTCCACAGTTACTCATGCCGCCTGTGAGGTCCTGGTCCCCCTTAAAATTTTATTTAAGTGAATTGGAAAGACTTTCAATAGCAGGAAAACATGATACACACTAACGAATTAGTAGGGACTCGTCCCTGAGGAAGAAAGACCTTCTTAGTCAACAGCGTGGGCAAGAGGATGAGAGAGCGCCACGGTCGTAGGAACATACGGTGTTACGTGTGCAAAGGGAATCGCAGGGCGAGTCAGCCACAGCTGTGACTTTTCTCTCGGCCTCCGAGATGCTCAGTCCTCCCAGCAGGCGCGTGTGGAGCTGGCGAGTTGGCAGCAGAATTCCATCTGTAGTCGTCTGGCTTCTGTGTATACGTGTGTGTGTGTGTTCACTCTAACGTGTGAAGGGGGGTGTCTGCGTGTTTCCATCATGTATGATGTAACTGCTAATTATCAATATGTTCGTTTACTCTCTGGTTTTCCTAAATATTGTAAACACTGTAAATCCATGCTAATTTAAATATCTGTGGAGCTCCTGTTTCAAATTATTTTATAAGCCTGTATATTTTAATACGATTGCATGGTATTGTAGAAGGCGCACTTGCACAAATGCACCCGTTTGAGTTAGTGATCTGTGGGTTTCAGCAGCAGCGTAGACTGAGAGAGAGTCTGAGCCTCGTGGTCTGAGGAGCCAAGACCAACTGCCTCCACGGGGGACCCTCCCACACACTGTAGCCCAGCAGCGTGCTTCTGGGTGGGAAGCCAAAGTGAGGGAACGACAGTGATCTTAATGACTGTTCCTCTATCCTGATGAATTACTCTTCTTTATTTTAGAAGTTTGCTTCGGTCTAAGTAACTGAGATTGATGAGCTCCACCAGCAGCCATCTGTTCTCACTTGCTGTTACCACAGCATCCTGACTTACTCTGAGCATTTTTCAAAGCATTTCACGATGTTCACGTTTTAGCTTATGTTGCAGGTTGTATGCTACCTACAACCATGTGGCATTCCTGCATTCCATCACCCAAAAATAGTATTTATTCTGAGAATATTACTCATCAAAAATTTGGAAAACATTAGAGTTGATTCTGCGATAAGTCAACCATGAACTTCTTACTCAGTAGGTGTAGAGAAATTAGGGGCACTATGACATGATCTTCGAGTAAGTCTAACGTGATACATGAAAATTTTGCTAAGCACATGAATGCACACACATGTACACACACACACGCCACATTTCTGATTGCTGTGACACATCACCACAATTCAGTGGAGCTCTGCAGCGTCTGGAGGCCGCCCGGACTTGTGCCTTTTCTTCCATCTTCAGAGTCAGTGATGGCAGGCGGGGTTTCTCTCACGCCGATCCGTCTCTGGTCTCTGTAAATGGGACGGAGTCTCTGCTTTCCAATGACTTGTGATACGGTGACTCACCTGGGATATTCATGATAATGTTCATCTCTAGGTATTTAAGCTTAATTATTATATATCCACAGCATCCCTTTTGCCATATAAATTAACATATTCCACCATTCTGAGGATTAGACTGTAGATATCCTTCGGGGCCATTATTTTGTATAAATTGCCCATGGAACATGAAACCTGTCTAACAATATCAGAAGTCATTTGGTTCCCACTGAAATTTCTCAAATGCTTTCTTTAGGCTTAAGGTGGGTCATGCAATTAATGTTTTCAAATTAATATTGAGTAAGATATTTGTTTGCAATACATAATAAGATTACTATAAAGGAAATCATTTATAAATTTGTTTTCATTAAAATTGAGAGTTTCACTCACCAAAAAGCATTATTATGTGACTGAAAAGGCCAGCTAGTGCTCACATTCAGATTCTATAAGGTGCAGCTACAAATCAATAATAAATGGTCAGAGAGCTCAATGGAAAAAAAAAGCATAACTCTGGAACACACACTCACTGCACAGGGAATAAGTACAAAATTCCTGTAAGCACCCCCAATGGCTCTTAATATTATTTATTAGTCACAAGGAAAATGCAAATTAAAAATCTCAGTGCTAGACAGGGCTGTCCGGAAAGTATCAAGCTATGTAACATGAAAAATAGAGGCATTTATGGCTGATTTTTTTTTCCTAGACAGCCCCTGCATGCCTATCTGGGCACTAAAATTAAAGAAAAAATGGCAATACTGACTTAGATAAAATGTGAAATGACTGGGAGTCTGACATACTACTATTGAACATGTCAGTTGGTACCACCACTTCGGAAAAGTACAGCAGTTTATACTAACGCTAGGGATCTGCCTTCCTTGTGACCCATCCATCCCCCTCCAAGCTGTATGTGCAGTGAATCAAGCTCCTGTGCCCACCAGGGTCATGGAGAAGGCAGTTTGTAAATGATTTTTAATACTTATTTGTAATAGCCTTAGAGGTGAAACCGCCCAATGTCCGTCAACACTAAGATACGTTGTGATATATTTATACAATGGGACAGTAAATGCAACAAAAATATATCACAAGGTTTTACTCCATGCAACAACGTGGGTCAATCCACATCAAAGCAGAGGAGCCAACGAGGCCAACACAAAGCTGTTTATAGCGTGTGACCGCGTGTGTACGAGGGCCAGATAGCGTGTGACCGCGTGTGTACGAGGGCCAGATAGCGTGTGACCGCGTGTGTACGAGGGCCAGATAGCGTGTGACCGCGTGTGTACGAAGGCCAAAAACGCGTAACTCTGCTGACGGAAGGCAGAGTAGCAGCTACGTCTGCAGGGGGGTTACAGACTGGAACGTAACACATGAGCGTCTGTGCAGTTGAAGACGTTGTGTATCTTGGCCTGGGGAGTGGTTACCTCTGAGTTGTTATGTGTGACATCTCATCAAACCACGCAGTACACACATGCAACATCAGTGCACTGTACTCGATGCACGCAATACGCCAATTAAAAATAAAAAGCATCTCCTGGGGTGGCGTTTGTTTAATGCCAATGGCAGTACCATATCAGAGATAACAACGAGTAATTTTTATGTTAGTCATCGTAAACTAGTTTCGCCCTTTCTTGGGCTCATATGAACTCTGACTCCAGCAGTGAGAGCGCTGGCTCTGCCCACCCACCCCGCACCCACTCACCTGTTCAGTCCCAGTGGGCCGTGCGGCGGGGTGTCAGGACGTCACTCAGCGCCTCCAGGGTGCAGACACACGTGAACCAAACTGCGGTGGCTGTGTGCCGTGCCCTCCGCCTCGCCTTCGTAGCCCATTTGTGCCTGCCGTCCTTAGGCCAGCATTTCTCTCCCACCCTCTTCAGGGAGGTGTCGCACACAGGCACAGTTCAGGTGGCTGGTCTTTTCTCCTGCTGGAGCCACCTGTCTTTCCCTGATGGACAAAATGATTTCTTGTAGCTTCCATTCCTTTTAGATTCGCTCTGTGTGCTGTGGAGTTCTATGGCTGCTGACATACGCCTAGTGTCGTGTATCCACAATGTTATACAGGATAGTTTCAGGTGCCCCAAAAGTCTCTGCATTTTATCTATTCAAAACCCGTCCCCCCAAACTCACGGTGACCACTCCTCGTTTTACTGTGTCTGTAGCTTGGCTTGTTTTAGGATATCATAAACTGAATAGTATAGTATACGTAGCCTTTCAGGACAGGCTTGTTTCACTCAGCAACGTGCATTAAAGGTTCGTCCGTGTTTTAGCGTGGCTTCATACCTCGTTCTTACACTCCCCGTGTACGGAGGCATCAGGTTTTCTCAAACGAATGGATTCACTTAGTTAAGGACATCTTGGTGTCTTCCAGTTTGGGGTGATTTATGAATTAAGCTACTGTAAACGTTCACCTGTAGTTGTTTGTGTTGACTTGTCACTTCAGTTAGTAATACCTAGAGGTCCAGTCAATGGATTGTTTGTCTTTCAGCGTAGCTGTGCCGTTTAGCATTGCCGCTAGCGACGAACGAGAGCTCCCGGCGGCTCCACATCCTTGCGAGCAGCTGGCTGTGCAGTTCTGTTCTATGGCCATTTAATAGGTGTGTAGCCACATCTCATTGCTTTAGTTTCCAATCGCCTAATGAAGTTATGTTGAACATATTTTTATGTGCGTGTTTACTATTTTATGTCTTCTTTTTGAAGTGTCTTAATATTTTTTGCCCATTTTTAATTGGATTGTTGGTTCTCTTATTATTTTTAAGTATTCATTGTACCTTTCAGATGCAAGTCCTTTAAAATCTTTGTCTTCTGTAAATGTTTCCTTCAAGTCTGTGGCCAATTCTGTTTTTTTCTACGGACATAATTTTAATATTCTCTAATTCTCTGTTTTCCAGAATTCTACATTAAAGTACTTTGTAGAGAACATTTCTTTGTTTCTTTTGCTAGGTGTTCTTTGGCTTCTGAAAGCTGAATTTCATCATTTAGGAAATTCCATGGGTGTTCCCTCCTTAAAAATTATTTCTTCCTTTCTGGTTTACCTGCTACATATTTCTGAAATTTTAAAAAAAAGTTGTTCTTTAATTACTGTAACTTCTAGAGTAATCCTCAAAATTTATCCTATTTTCACTCTTTCTACTCCATTTGGTGAGAGATGGGTTTAATCTCATTTCTCAAGGCATGTGTTATTCCAGCACCAGTTATCTTCGCACCCACCGTCTTATCTGTGTGAATGCAGTATCAGCTTTTTATTCTAAAGATAGTATCGTTACGTGTTGTCTGCTGTATACATCATCGCCATTTCTGCCTCCTTTCAACTGTACATTTGCTCTCATATTTGATGGATGCTTAGTCCATGTAAACAGTCGTCTTAATTATCTTTGAAAGAATGTGAAATGTTTATTCGAAACTCTTTATTTTGATTGGATTTCAAAAAGGAACTGTTGATAGTTTTAATCAAAATGCCACAGTACTCCACTTTTTCCTGGCCTTTGCCTTGGCTGTGGCTGGCACTTCTGTTTCCATCTCCTCCACACCACTGGGGTATCTTTTCCTCCAGGGCCATCTTTAACTGGGGTTCTTGATCAATATGCCATCTTCACCCCCCCTATTCTTAGTATGTGACTTACACAAAACATTGGCTTCCACCAATATGCTGATGTCCTTTCTGATCAACAGGGCAGATAATCACCTTTAAAAACTGTGCAGGTTTGTGGTTAAGGAGGAGGAGGAGGAGAGACAAGAGGAAAGGGGAGGGAGACGGAGACAAAACAGGAGGCCAGAGGGGAGAGAGCAGAGGGACTGGAAGGGGATGTTCCACTGGGGTCAGTTCCCTCATGTGACTGTCACTGTGACTCCAGTGGACCTGCCCCATGGCACCGCTGCTGTCTCAGCATGTGCCCCGACCCCACGACCATGGTCACCATCTCAGCACGTGTCCTGACCCCATGGCACCGCCGCCGTCTCAGCATGTGCCCCGACCCCATGACCGTGGTCACCGTCTCAGTGCGTGTCCTGACCCCACGACCATGGTCACCGTCTCAGTGCGTGTCCTGACCCCATGGCACCGCCGCCGTCTCAGCATGTGCCCCGACCGCACGACCATGGTCACCATCTCAGTGCGTGTCCTGACCTCACGGCCACGGTCTCCATCTCAAACGCTTAATGAAGAGGTGACCAACTCAGTTGCTACTTGATAAATATGATTTAAAAGATTTCAAATTAAATTTTAAATGACTTTTTCTTTGGAACATTTTATTCCCACTTTCTAAATTGTTCATTTTTTGGAAGTGAACACCATTTTTCATTAGTTAAATTTATTTATTTTGTAATTGCTTTGTGGGTGGAATTACTGAAACATTGCCAAGCCGGGCACTATTTTAAAATGTGCAGTTGCTGGCACATTTGGGAAATTTATAGATGTAGAAAAATAACTCAGATACAAAGGTGACTACAGATATTGGCTTCATGAGCAGGATGGTATTTTACAAAGTTGTAATATTTATATTTTTAATAATAAAATATACTCTGCAAGCTGTTACTATGGTGGTCTAGTTACAATTTACATGATCTTTGACCAGGATTTAAGAGTAACGGACAGTGAGACGCAAAGACCAGCACAAGAAGCCTGGATTAATATGAGAAGCCTGTTCAGGTCAGGGCAGCTATGGTCACCAGTAAAATCTGGGCATACCAAAGTGGGCTACAGCCTTAGATTCTTTCAGAAGTCTACGTTTTGGAAGAATTACCAATAATTACAGCGTAAGCAAGAGAGAGAGAGCATAAGCATTCTTGGAACTCAGCCATGTGAACACCAGCTCATTTCTGTTACAGGATCTCTGAGACAAGTCCATCATGTTTAATATGTGAAGATTTTCTATCTAAAAAAAAAAACTGTTTTGAATTAATCTGGAATTGAGAAAAAAATATCTAAAAGTAGAAAACATAAAGAAACAGATCCAACTTCAAAATGAAAAGTAAATTATTAGGAATTTGCAACCCCCCCCCCCGAATTTTACAGTATTATTTGTTAAAGTGATGAGATTGAAAACTCTTATCTTTTAAAAATGACCTTAAGCAGCCGAGTCATATACAATAGTTCTTTTTAAGTGAGGGGATTACTATCAGAATTCAATTTTTAAATGATTATATTAGCTCCTTAATGGAAACATGATGACTGACAGTGTCTGGGGCAGAGCCGTTAGTAACTCGGAGGCTGTAGCCATCACATCCGAGGGACATTGTTCAGAGCACTGTGCTGCCCAATTCAGTCCTGGACGGAACGTGATGTTCCACTTGACTCTGTAATTACTGACTTGGCCCTGAACTTCCTTTCACTGGGGATGGTTGTGAGTGATGGCCCAGCTGTGCTGGCAGGTAGCAGGGCGGCCAAGGCCCACCTCCCTACGACGGTTCTCCGCGTGGACGGCCCGCCGGAGCGGTCGGCGCTGCCCCCGTGCGGTAGCTGCCAATCCGGCGCCGTTGCTCGCGTGGTCGTAGAACAGCAGTGACCAAAAGTTACAAGTCACCAGTGGGCGGCCGCTCCCCGGTGGGGGCTGCTGTGTCCGCGCGGGTGTCCCTTCCTTGCTGTCTAAAACTCCGCAGGGACCAGTTTTAAAAACTGCTTTTCGTAGTTCCTGTAAAATAACAGGGACACAGCAGTGTACGGTTTGCAAACCGTCAGCGAGTGCCCCCTACCATTTTCTACAAGGACGTGCCGTCTTTTCCACGTCACGGAGGGAGAGGGGAGGGGCTCAAAGGGGCTGTAAGTGTACCCAGCGCAGAGTGAGCAGTTTAAGTTGTGGACCGGCTTCATTTTTTCAAATACGCTTTAGTTGTCCCATGGCTTCAAATCCTAAAATGATTAATTTGTTACAAATTTATGTATTTGTATTCTGGGATTGGTCATGATTTTGCTGTAACAGTAGAGATTAAATGTCTTCCTGTGGTATTGAAGCGTGAATGTACTTTTCTTTACCAAACATAGATGTTATCAGCAAAGCACAAGGCCACACCGTGAGAACGTACAAGACGAAACCGTTAGGAAGTGGACATTTCCTCACGCCGCCGTTTTGCCGTAGCACGACAGCAGATTTGACCTTCTTTTGAAATTTCGTGAGCTCCAAAGCGTAAGCCTCGCCTAAAACTGGTTTCGGTTTCAGGGTGCTTTGGATCGGAGACGACGATGTTGCTTTCGTGTTGTGTGAGGGAGTTGGGGCCCAGGGGCGGTGTCTTTCCTCAGGCTTGCCGCTCACGCCTTGCATTTTCCGTAGGGCTTCTATTCTAACTTCCACTTTCCCCAGAACAAGGTCGTCTCTAATCCTCGGCGGAAGGCTCTGAGGACAGAAGCAGCGTACCCCTCTCCCTGCTTACGACGCTCATTTAGATGATGCGTTCACACCTTGGCGGAGGTGCAGCCCCAGAGCCTGGCACAGCTGATGATCGTGTCTTAGCAAATGCAGAGAGCCCTGGGGCATTAAGGACTCTCAGCTATTAATACTGGTTTTGCCACGAGGCAGTGACAAAACCTGACAGCTTGGCTGAGGCACGACTCCTCGCATCCTCATATGCTGATTACCTCTGGAATAGCATTAAAATTAGTAAGTTTTACTTCTCCACAGTTCAGTTTGAAAGGTCAGCCTTCCTTTATGGAAGCAAAAACATAGAAACCTTATCTTGATGCTAATATGATACCTATTACCTTGCAATTTATCAGGTTGAATACTTTAAAGAAAAATAATGAAAATATAGAAAAATATGTGATTTTCCCCCAGAAGTGTCACTGTACCAATGACTGTGATTTTGCCTATGAAAATGCACTGTACTGCAGTACAACTATAATCAATGATAACATTAATTTTACTCCCAAATTTTAGACTTTTGTGTTGTGTAAGGTTTCTCACAAAAATAATTTGGACGTAGAGATCACTAAGGTTTTTAATTGATGTAAATCTTGTTCAAATGCTAAATAGTGCTTTTCATAAAAGGTACTTTAAGACAAGAATACGTTGTATTTTATAACAACATGCTCTTAATTCACACACCTTATTAATTACCAACTTAAATTATGTAATTCAGTGGTTTTCAGTATATTCACAGAGTGGTACAGCCATCCCCAGATCAATTTTAGCAAATTGTCATCTCCTCCGCAGAAGCTTTGTACCCGTCAGCCGTCACGCCCCGTTACTCCCCGGTCCCCTAGGCCCTGGGAGCTCGGAAGCGTCTTGTAGCCCATGTCACCACATCAGCTTGTTCTGCCCGTTTTCCTCAATCTGAGAGGCGTCCTGTCTCCTGTATTTTCAGAGGGCGTCTTGCTGGGTCCACACAGAAAGGGTGTAGGGAGGGGTGGGGGCGGGAGCGTGCTAAGGGATGCAGGGTGCCTCAGGCTCTGATGAGCAGGGCGGACACCCCCAGGAAGGGCTGCAGGGGAGGAGCAGGACGAGGCGGGCTGTGAAGGCCATCACGGGCCACGCAAGCAGGTGCATGTGGGCCTGGTGGCCCAGAGGAGCAGGCAGCGTCCCGCAGCCCAAGGCCCTCCACACACACAGTGTGAGAGGTGGCGGCCTCCCAGCCGCGGTCTGACCGGCAAAGCGTGCCGATCGCCTGGGTCGAGGCCGGAAGGTCACACGTGGGTGTTTGGCTCTGACCCTGCTCACAGCTCGTCTTCTCGAAAGCAACCAGAATTGTTCTAGAACCGGCTCCGTCACAACCCGCACTCCGTTGTGCATGCAGGCTCTGATGGTGAGGTCTTCCATCCCGCACCGAAGCCCCCCGCCCCCGGCTCGGTGAGCCCCACGAGCACGCCGCGCTCACGCTCTCCTGACGCCCGTCTGGAGGGGTCATCTTCCCCCTCTCGCCACACAGTCGTCCTGCTCGCTTCCTGCCTTTGCTGTGACGTCCCATAGCGTCTGCTGTGACTGCGTAGGAGCCCGGCCAGTTCCCAGCGCGGTCTGTATCTTTTATTGCTTTATTTTCTGTATTGAATGTATAATCTGGTATAATCCTGTATATTGTTTGCTAATATTTTATTGCCTGTGCCGTGAGACTGTTGACTTCATGAAGGCTAAGACTTTGTACAACGTCGTACTGAGCCCCCATCTGCTAAAACAAAGCCTCACACACGGCATATGGCTCATACGTGTTAGAGGAATCGAAGTTCAGTTATGTTATTCTAGGGCTCCACGCCCGTAAATTCGCACGTAATGAAGAGCTGTCTCAAATTTTCCAATAAGAGCAAAATATCAACTGGGAAGGAAGACAGAGTGCGACGAGATAGAAGACCCTGAGTGTGCCCAGGCGGGTCTCTGTGCTCTTCGCTTGGTTCATGGGCCCATTGCTGTCAACACGCTGTACCCACAAACGAGTCTTCGACAAGGAAGCTGAGCCCCACCCCGGGCCCTTACGTTAACAGTGCGTCTTTAACGCCACCTCCCAGGCTCTTGGAAGAGATTGTAGTCTCTGGGGCAACTTCTCCACGTCTTCCGAACAAGAATTTGGGGCCCTGCAGGCATCACTCCCTCACATCACATGCCAGGAGCACACAGCTGGGCAGTCCGTGTGCAGTTGAGCCATCAAGTAGGCAGGGACCCCAAATGCCGACAGAAGTCACCTTGTGCCGACTACACAGCCTCCTTGAAGGTCCTGTTAGCTCACGCCTGTTTTACCGTAAACATCTCAAATTTAACTCCTTAGTTTATTGGCCTTCAGACTTCTGCAGACTTCCTGTAAAGGGCCAGGTGGAAATGCCTTAGGCTCGCGGGACGCACAGAGTGGTCAGGCGCCCTCAACTCTGCCATCGCAGTGGGGAAGCCGCCATCGATCCCTTGTGACTGAGTGAGCAAAGCCGTTGCAGTGAAACTTCACTTGCAAGGCAGGCGCCAGGCTGCACGTGTGCTGAGGGTGGTCGTGCCAGCCTGCGCTCCGCTTCACCTGCAGCTTCGCAGTGCGGATGGGCCTCTGACTCCACCTGCCACTCCTTTCTCACCTCCCTCATCTTTCCACTTTCTCGTCCTCGTAGATTTGCAGAAAGTGATCCCGAATCCTCAAACTCTGCTTTGCAGGACCTAACGCTGGTCCTCCCATATGGCACCATTCCCAGCCATCCTCTCCAAGGAAGATGGCATATTGTCCCGTGGGACACATCCCTCTAAAATTGAGATTGCACCTTGCTTCACACTGTTGCTTCCAAGCTAAGTATTAATTTTCTCTGTTAAAAATAATTAATATAAAAAGTACTGTGGAGAGGAGGCACCATTCAATTATTGACTCGTGTTGGTCTTCACGGTTTGCAAATCTCCAGACCATTTACTCATTTTGATCTAAGATTGAAGCATGTGGTACTAATCCAGTACCACGTGATGCCACCATTTTAGGTGGCAAGTCACTCGTCACCCTGGGCTCGCTGCACTGACTCCCAGGTCTTCACTGTTAACCCCTCCCCTTGCACCATCATATCTGATGGAATCGGTATTTTGACCCCAAAGAAGGGTCATCACCAGGACGTGAGGGGAGAGGGAAATGTGGAGGTATTGGCCAAATAGGACTGTGTCTTAGTGACACAGAATGAATAGCTTCTAGAGATCTGCCACATGGCGTGATGACTATAGTTAGTGACACTTAAAACCGTCTAAAGAGGGTCGATTTCATGTTGTGTTCTTACACGCAGACACACACGCAGAGGATGGGAGCAAACGTCTGTAGGTGATGAATATGTGGATGGCGTTGGTCGTGGCGATAGTTTCACAGGCACGTACGTACAGCTACCTCATCAGCTTGTGCACACGAACTGTGTACAGCTTTGAATGTCAATCATGTTTGAAGAGAGTGATTTTAAAAATCTACAGAAATTTCATTGACTCTAAGGTAGTTGCAAAGTAATTAGATGCAAGATGTGGACATAGTTTTTTTAAAGGTTTTGATCCATAAAAAAAAATATTGTGAATCAAGATTATTAGTTATGGGACATTTCCACAAATCTTAGTAAAGAACTCAAGTTCTGAAATAAGACTGGATAGTTTCCTACTACGTGGAATATCTATTCTGCCAAAAATTCACACTAAAATTTATGGAGGAGCAGATTTTGTGAAATCGTTAGATGCTCTGCATTCTGTGATGCTGTGGTCCTACTGGGTTTGCTGTGTGTAAAGCGATTTCGTGTGCTCATGTGAGTGAGTGCAGGACCTGCCACGGAGTCTCCACGCGTACGTGCACGCGAACTTCCTTCTGTTGTGCTTGGGCCTACTCCAGTGCCATCCGAGAGTGAAAAATGAACTTTGGGTGAAATTATAAGTGCCACCAAAATACCGATTCCATCAGACATGAAACATGGTACATATGCCTTGAATAAAGTGAGGGGGAAATGTGTAGACTTGAAAATATTAGCTCATTCACAGAAGTGAAAGGACACACCCTGAGGGTTAGGCATTATGTAGACGGTGTTTTGTGGGAGGGAGCCACCGCAAGTTGGTATTTGAATGCTAATGTTTCTGTATTTTTCAACAGCTTTGAAACATATATAGCTTGATGTGACACTAAATTATAAAATGTAAGAAGTATGTTATGGTTATATGATAAGTAAAGGGGAGGAAAACGGGATTGTGGGAGTTATGAAAAACACATTAGGAAGTTGTTGTACGAGAGTAACCCCAGGAAGTTCTCAGTGATATGAAGCTTACATTAAAAATGTAAAACAAATTAGTTTACTGCTAACTACTGTGTCGTTTCACATTTCATCTTGTTTAGCATTCATGCCAGAGTAGTTTTCACAGTAATGTCTCATCATTGATTTATACTGGTCCAAAACTAGATTTAAGAGTAGTTTTCATGCATAATAATTCACTCTGAGCTAACCAGCACCTTACTATGTATAGAACAGTATTTCCATGCAGAAAAATATTAGGTCTCACTAAGTAGATCCAATCGAATATATCAGTAATTTGATATAGTATATTCATAAAATGTCACTTTAAAATATTAGATAACTTAACTAAAAATAAACCAATCATATTAGACAAATGTGCAAAAATATTAGTAATATGGCTTTTAGAGAATTATATGGTAAATTTTATTATAGTTCACTACAGTGTACCAAGAACAATTTCTCTGCCCGTGTTATAATTTAGGATTTACCTAATAAATATAAAAGTGATTTATAAACATTTCTTTAATGTACAAGCACGAGTTTCTTTTATTTCTTAGAGAAAGTTTTTCTTAAAATAGTTTAAATTCACCAATATAATAAAACAAATGTCCTAGTCTTCAAATAAATATTTTAAAATGTTATCTAATGTAATCACATTTAGTAATAGTTTTATCATTGCAGTGTCTCAGCTTTGGCCTTCGATCGTGTGGCTACTCACTTCACAGTTGTTTCTGCTGTGGGAATTGTTGTGTTGGGCGTGGGCTCCTGTACCAGATCCTTGGAACGGCATGAGTTACAGACACTCGCACGCAGCTGCACAAAACGGCGAGCTGCCTCGGTTTACTTGGAAGCCCAGGAAGTACATGACCGTGAAAAGCAAGCGGGGTTGGGGAGCCACGGTGTCACCCCGCCGTGTGCGGACAGCCCCGTGCTGGACAGCGTGCTTCCAGAGGGACGAGGTGGCAATGGCACGGTCACGGAAACAGCGCAGTGCCAGCACGTGACCTGGGTGCCACTAGGGGTTCAGGTTTGCCGCCGATGTCCCTTTTCTTGCCTCGGATGACAAGACCCAATCCAAGATTTCACCTCGTTTGCAGTTGTCACGTCTTCTTGGTGTCCTGCAGCCTGTAATGGCTCCTCAGACTTTCTCTGTCTTTTATGTCTTTTTCGACACTTGTCAAAAGGACTGGTCAGGTATTTTTTACTTGACGTTGTCCCTCAATAGCTGACGTTTTCTCAGGCTTAAGTTGAATTTATATACTTTTGGAAGCACTGCCACAGAGGTGACACCTTTTTCAGTGCATCTTATCAGAGAAAACATCATTTCAGTGTCTTTTAATGCCGGCAACATAAACCTCGCTTAGTTTCTGCTGTTTTTCTCCACTCCTACCATTTCCATTTTGTCATCGGTACATATTTCGGGGGAGATGTCTTGGGACTGGTGAGAAACACGTTTATCAGAGTATAATGTTTGTGTACAGTTCTTGGGGCCTTTAACCAAAAACTCTCCCCAGATCATGTAGATCAGCCTTTTTCTTCTCCTCCCCAACCACCGTGATGCAGCTCACTTGTAACACAGGTGAATCTCTTCACCTGTCCGCCTTGCATCCTGAATTCTCCGCTCATCATGACTGACCTCCTCAAATTCACATACACTTACAATTCTCTGTGTGGGCTGTGCCGTTCCGTAGGTTTTGACAAATCCGTGGTTATTTATCCACCACCACAGTGAAGTACAGCAGAGCTAGCGAACCCCAAATTTCCCTCTAGCTTCTCTTAGTCCCACCTCCAATTCCCAGTAATCCCTGATTTCTGTTTTATTCCCTACATTTTTGCCTTTTCTAAACCATCCTATAGATTTAGTCCTACAGTAGTAGTCTTATGGCTTTAGCCTATTTCCTTCAGCAAAATGAACTTGCTCTCCTAGATACATGAATCAGTAGTGGCTTCTTACCGTTGCTGAGCAGTATTCCACTGTTGGAAGGTACTGCCTTGGTCCCGCGACGACCAGATTTGGGTGATTGTAAATAAAGCTTCTATGAGTACCCGTGGATGTTTTTTTGTGTGAACGTGAGTGTTTATTTCACTCGGGTAATGCCTTCCCGAGGGATTTGAGGGTTGCATGGTAGCTGCACACTTAGTTGTGTAAGCAACAGCTACAAAGGTGGCTGTGACATTTTGCATCCTCCCCAGCAGGGAGTGAGCGCTGCAGCCACTTCCTGTCCTTGACAGTACCTGGCAGTGCCAGGTTTGATGATGTTAGTTGTGCTATTAGGTGTGGAGTGCTATGTCATCATGGTTGTGATTTGCATTTCCCTAATTCCTAAAGGTACTTAGCACCGTGTCATATGCTCACTTGCCATTCATGTATCTTCATCATTAATGTTTCTGTTCGGATCCGCTCATAGAAGATTTCTTCCTTTCTTGTTGCTGTGTTCTAATTATTTTTTCTCTCTGTATTACGGATATTGGTCATTTATCAGATACGTGCTTTGGAAATACTCTTACATTTGCCTTATTTTTTAAGCAGTCTTTTAATATCTTTCATGGAGTAAAAGTTTTTAATTTTGACAAAGACAAATTGTCACGTGTTTCTAAGTATCATGAATTTGATATCAGATTATAAACTTTTTTCCAAACTCGAGATCCCACAGATTTTCACCTAGCTTTCTTCTAGAAGTTTTGTAGTTTAAATTTTGATATTTGTATCTAGGTGATGACCCATTTAAAGATAACTTTTGTAGAAGGTGTGAAGAAGGTAGGTTTCTTTTCTTCTCCTTACAGGGTCTGGCAGAAGTGACTCCGGACCCTGAGTGTGAGTGTCTCGCACGACATGGACAGCAATCTGAGCATTTCACCTAAAATGTCCCTAAAGTGCGCGTGTGAGTGTGATATTGTGATGTTACAGATTATGTGCTTATGATTGTGTAATAAAGGATTTGGCTTCAATTACCAGCTCATAAAAAGGGACATTATATGTGTTGGAACCTGAATATTAAAGTACAAATGTGAAATATTTTTGGAAAAGACCGTTCTTTGTTGAACTGTGTTTTCATATATGTAAACATTACTTGAATATATTTGTGTGGGTCTATTTATGAAGTCTCCACTATGTTTCATTGGTCTGTGTGTCTATCCTTTCAACAATACCACGTTCACTTGTAAGCTGTGATCCAGTTAGGGTGTGTTCCACACATTTGTGCTTTTTATTTTCAAAACTGTTTTGGCTATTGTGTTTCTGTCATCTATGTAGGTAAATTTTAAAATCAGTTGGTCAACTTCTGCAGAACCCAGTTTTGATTGGGATTGCATTGACGTTATAGATCCAGCTGGGGAGAATGGATATCCATACCGAGTCTTCCCATCCATCCACATGATACGTCTTTTCATGCATTTAGGTCTTCTCTGATTTCTTTCCTCAGGGTTTTGATGTTTCATTATTCATACTTGGGGAATGATTACATTAAAATTAGTATTTTATTTTATTTATTTTAGCTTTCTAGTGATTCCTAATATATTTGTGACGTATTTTCTGATAATGAGACCTGCTTAGATGAAACATATCCCTGCTGTTTCGTAGTCGGTACATGCTGAGCCGCGCCTATGATAGACGTGTAGATAACGCTTACAAGTATACAAAGTCTCTTGCTTTCATTTTTCATTAGATTAGGGTTTCCTACTTGGAGAAAAATGTGGATCATTATATGATGTGGTTATACATTTTGAAGGACAGTGCTAGTCCTAAATGACTTAGAGGAACTGATTGGAAAGTTATCCAATAGTTTGTGGTTGTGGACTGGAGTTTGACCGTGCTCTCTGTCCCCTCCCGCCACAAACCACAGCAAACCACAGTGTGCCTGCTTGCAAAGGTCATAAAACCCTGACCACATAATTTACACACGTGTGTGCAAACTTACCTACAGAAACAATTTAGAGTGGGGTGGGGTTGAGAGATTATTCAGTCCCATTTGTCCAATCTAGTGCTCAGGAAATCCACGAATCTGCATTTCCTACTCAACTCCTAAGGCTCTCACTTAGCAGGTTACCACTTAATCACTTAATTTGTTTAAGACCCTTAAAAAAGAAATTCTCACTTTTGTGTTAAAAACATACCAACAATCATCCCGTTTATTTAGATATTTTAAAAGAGGAGGTTGTTTCACTCACTTTTAGAAATCTGTATTATAAAACTGTGTTACAGTGTAGGAAAGCTATATTGTAGTATAGCCCAAGCAGTAGAAATGAATTAATGGAAATTCCAGCAGAAGATATCAGAGTTATGTGGAGTTAACAAAGTGAGTCAGAATCTCAACAATGATTACACATTATTGTTTATTTTAATTACTGATAGATCCTTTGAGAGTAACACTTAAATGAAGGGAGAAATGTCTCCTTATGCTGAGTGCCAGGGGACACATAAATAATATATACATATTTTTCAGCCAGCACCTGCATTTCAATACGTACCTTCTGTCATGTAGAAATGAATTTATACACCTGTTTTCTGTTTTAACTATTAGTAGCACTCCAGTGAATAATGAGCATATAAAATTACAAAACATGTAATGCAAAAATTAAGAATTTTAAGAAGTATGCTTTCTTTTGTGGATGTCTGCCGTATCACTTTTAAAGTCTTGAGTTTAAATGCAGGAATTAATCATTTTCTTTAGCTCTTCAATCTGCATAAAATTCACTGTGGCCCATTCCTGTTAGAGAGGAAGACCAAAATGTTAAACTTGAGATCACACATCTCCTAATGCAACAGTCCTATTAAAACTTGGAATTATTGGGCTGAAATTAAAAGTTATAAATTTACAAGAAAATAACGTTGTAATTTTATTTGGGATGTTTACCGTAAATGGATTGTATAAGCTTGCTTAAAGATATTTTGAAATTTAACATTGTTTTCATTGTTTTACTTTGACTTAATTAAAAGCAAAAAGTTCCAGCTGCAATGAATGTAAACCGGGGCACAGTGAAGAACTCGGAGTTCTCCCCAACCCGGCCCAGTTCTGTCACTAACAACCCACCAAAACACCCCACAGATTTTAAACTCACAAGTTTTAGAGACTTCTGATAAATCGAGATACATTAAAATTAAATACCCATGTCCAAGGGCTGTCTGGAAAGTATCCAGCCTTATAATATGGAAAATAGAAGCACTACGGCTAGATTTTTTTTCTGGGCAGCCCTCGAGTATTTATCTTCAATAATTGCCACTGAAGAGAGTGGCTCGGTGAGCCAGAGAGTGGAGGGAAGTATTTGTAATACATGTATCTGCTCACATACTCTCTGCAGAGTGTATGAAGAACCAGAGAAAGTCATAAGAGGAAGCAGCAACACGGGGACAAGGGGAAATGGGGCGTGAGAATCAGGGTTTGACGGAGGCAGCGTGGGCTCACGCACATGAGACCGCTAAGATTGCTATCGGGAGGTTCCCAGCCTTCCCCCGACAGGTGGGAAGCCGGATCCCGTATTGTCTGTTCATGCTCCATTTCTGGGGGGCGTGGGTTGAGGGCCCCCTCGTTGGGGCTGCGTGCGCACGTGGGACGAAACCGCTCTCTGCGTGTCAGAGCGCGCTTCGGGGAGGAATGGGGCGAGAGGCCGAGCACTGCCGGGGACGTCGACAGTGAGAGAAGTGGACCTGTCTGCCACAGCTGTCCCTCCGATCAGAGGTGAAGGGACGTGAGGCTGGGTGCTGACTGTAAGCTGGCATTTAGTATTTGGCTATTTCACAGCTATTGTTTTAGTTTAATGCTTCTTTAATATTACTACACTCAAACCAAAAAGCCATCCTGACTGAAACAATATACCGAATACCACGGACAGTTGGAAGTTCTTATTTCTAAAACACAGTACACAAAGAATTTCTGACTATAACAATAATCTGAGAAGAATAAATTGTTTTAAAACTTTATCAAAGTCTCAAGTGTAAATGAAGATTTTTTTCAGTAATGAAAAGGCCTCAGTAACATTGATTGATCCACATTTTTAAGGGCAAAAGCAGCCGTATTTCATTGGGAGTTTAGACACTGATAAATTTATCACACAGAAATCTTTCTGGTATGCAGCCCACACTGCAGTGAAACGTGGCCTGTTGTGAAAATTTACAACCACAGTATCAGACTCATAGATTATCCTTTTATTTATTGTAGAAGTCCCCTGAATACTAGCAAAGTTATATGTGGTGAATTTAATAACAAAAAAAGTAGTTGCCATCCAATATAATGCTTCCCTTACAGTAGAAAAATAAAAAAAAAAAGTTTATCAATGATTATCAGTAACATAATTTGCTTTTAGAACTTAATAATTAATTGTATAAAAATAAAATATACTCATATAAGGTTAATTTACTTAATTAGCTAAATGAATCAGGACAATTGAGAATAATTCTTGAGGAACTGAGGGTACATATTTGAGGTGAGAAATCTACATGATTTCTCAGTATAAATAGCTCTACTGAGTTTTTGCTTTGGTTATGATGTCAATCAATATGGAAACAGGTGTTGAAACCAAGTCTTAGGGAGAATACATTATATCTATTAAAGTTAGTAATATATTTGAAGAATTTACCCTTCCTTGCAGATGAAGCTATGCCTGAAAAGATGCTAATATTATGGAATGTATGCTTATTTTTGAAAATTATTTTTAAACTTCAACAAAAAATATTTAAAATAAGAACTAAAGTGATGCTATCAACTAAAAATACATATAACAATTACTTAATAACAGTAAGATCTATACCAATAAAGAGCTAAAACTATCGTTTTAATACAAATAAAATTAAACAGAAACAGATACAAGTTAACTTTGTAATACAAAATAAAAATGTTAATTATACTCTAGCTGCACTGAAACAGTATTTTTTATATTATGAATACACGAATGACATAGTATGCTACCTATAATGGAAAACATGAAATCTCTATAATTAAAATGAGAAAATAATTGTAATTAGATAGTGAGTTCTTAATATATTTTAGTTTCTCATACTTTTTTTAGATTTCTATAATTTATTAATTGATAGTAAATCCCATGATATAAAATTTCAAATGACACAAAACAAAGTGATTAAGTGAAATGTTTTCTTATCCACTGTATATATACCCCAAGTGCTAAATTCTCCTCCCTAAATCTATTGTCATAAAAACAATTCAGGAATGATAAGAAATACAAAAACATGTAACTTAGGTTTTATAAATTATCTATACATACCAAAATATGGAACTTGGAGAAGAAGAGTGACATTATCTTGGAGGGAAAGACACAGGCATTCATATATTTGGAAGTTAGCAGGAAACCACACACATAAATATGGACCTTAACAAGTTCTAGGTAACCACAAGAAGAAATAAAGTGACAAATACCATAAAATGCAAATAATTGAAAGAAAAGTCAGTCTATCAAACAGAAAGAAAAAAGAAAGAAAATCACATAGAAAATGCCAAATATGATGGCTGGCATTAAGTCCTGATTCCAATTATGATAAATATTAATGGGATGAAACTCTATCACGAGGAAAAGACTCTCGGATGGGGATACGAGAATTTCCCAAAGCAACAAAGAGTCACTCCCTCACGTTGACGGGACCTAGTGAGGTAGAAGCAGCGGCTACTGTGTACTTGGTCAGTCAGTCACCCAGGGAAGGGGCAGTCAGTCCGATACAAATTCAGGAACCTTCTACCTCAGTACACTTCTAGGTGTGCGATGGCGTGGGGTACAAGGTACCATTTCTAAGAGGAAGGGTAAGTGGTTACACCTGGCCCTCCTATAGCCAGAAATGAGGCACACACCTCCGGCGACCTCCGTGGGGTTTAGAGCAACATGTCTTTCACTGGGGCTCGTTACTTTGGCCCCTTAACTGAGTGGCATCAAAAACTCCAGTTTGGAGTGGGGCCCAGGACAGGAGAACCCTCTGTAGTGAGTGCAGGCTGCTGTGCCCACTGCACTGCCATGTGGCCATCTGCTCCAGCAGCGCCGGTGGGACCTGAGGCAGTGATGGCAGGTAGGGACGCTGTTTGGAGCCTGTGGCAGCCGCTGCAGGTGAACCGCAGTGCAGGCCCTCAGGATTCGGGAGCAAAGCCCTGCTGTCCTCTCCGTGCAACTCCTCCTCCTGAGGAATGGGCTTGGCCTGCAGCTGGGCCATGGAGAGACTGAATGCCTACACGTGGGTCACCAACTTACCATGAGACCTGAGCGGGCCACCAGGACCAGGTGCCATGTGACCCACTGATTCACGAAGTTGGGCACACACAGCAGTGCTCTATCAGCCATCAGATGGACTTGATGTACAGGAGACTGGGCACACACGGACCCCGAAGGCACAAGTTAGTCACGTGAAGCATCAGCCCCAGTGACCACGGTCCCCATTCCTCCACACCTCCTTCTCTGCCCTGTGTCTTATCTCAGATTAATAGAACACATTCCCGAAGACCGAGGGGCTGGGTCTTGTCAGTTCTCGGGGCTGGAATGCCAGATCAAGGTGTGAGCAGATTTGGTTCCTGGTTGCAGACGGCATCTTCTTGTCGTGTCGTTGCATGGAGCAGAGCAGGGAGTCAAGTCAAGCTGCCCTGTCTTCTTTGTGTGGACCCTGACCCCATCCTGAGGGCTGCACCCTCAAGATCTGTCATCGCCCAGAGGCCCCGCCTCCTGGGCCATCACAGTGGGCTCCAGGATTTCAACATGTGCGTTGGAGTGGGGCACGCACATTCGATCCATAACACCCAGCCACACCGCTGGCCGAACAAGGACCTCCTCCCGCCCGCTGACCAGGAAGAGGATATTGGAGCCTGATGTACAGAAGGTTCTGCATGAAGTGTAGACGTGGGCCGAACGAGAACAACCTCAGCACCACACCCACTTCCTCTGGCCCCCCTGAAGGAAAAGGGGACAAACTTCAAGCAGCTCACTTAGGCAGGCATCGGAGCAGAAACCTAAAGCACTTAGGAAATGGAAAATAGACAAAGAGGCTGATGTTACCAGATACGAAGGGGCTTAGCCAAGCCTACAAGGCGTGTGCAGGTCCTCCCAGGTCCTGTCAGAGTCCAGGGGGGACTTACCTCCCGGTGTCCGTGAGGACCATTGCTTTCTGTGCCCCTGGGTTGCAGGGGTAAATGGAGACGTTGCTGTTTACAGTGTATTGGTGTCCGAGGGCCAGCAGTGCCGGAGACAAGAAGCAGGTGGTTTTTCTGCAACAACGGCCCCGATATTAATACATCACCTCCAGGTGACAGTAGAAATAAGAAAGCTATTGATTTTATAACATCTTTAAAATCAGGAATAAATCATTGTCTCATAAAGAGTGTGACACACTTATTTATTTCACAGCTGGCGTTTCACATGATTTATATGTGATTTCAATGACATACATGTCCCACTTTCCACATCTGAGGTTTAAGAGTACAAACAGGGGCTCCCAGCAGATTAATTTTATCACCAATGCTTTCTAAAATGTTTCAAGGAGAGACTAAAGGAAAAAAGTGGTGATGTTTATGCATTATATCTTGAAATTAGGGACGAATGTTGCCGGGAGACCTGCCGTGGCTACTTGTTCCTGCAAACTAATTTAAGTGCCTGAGAGGCGTTTGACCTTTTGACTAAAAACAGGAAACACAAAGGCAGGTCGATCTGGGCATTGACACCTCATTGGCATCCAAGAAAATTCACATCCAAACTCAAGACGGAAGAAAAATTATTATTAACACCAATTCACATAAAACAATGAAACAGCAGACGCAAACGACGTGCCCTTGCGAGAACTCACAGGTTGAGATAAAATTTCTGTGGCGTGTGTATACGGATGGTCAGGTTTGGGTTTCTGCAGCAAAATGAGCGAATAAATGAGCACAAAGCCGGCTAGAGTACACGACCGAGGTTTTACCCAAACGCCCGATTCTGCGCGTGGCTTCGGGCAGAGGCGGCTGGCGAGGCTGCCGCTGAGGGAGAATGAACCAGAACGGCGGGGGGGGGGGGGTGCCCCCGTCCCGTGCTTCAGGCGTCCGCGCCGCCGGCCGGCCCAGACGGGCCCGTGTTCTCCTGAGGGCGCCCACACTTCAGGGGGAGCCGTGTCTCCCTGCCGCGCTGCCCCACGTGGGCCCACGGGAGGTCCTGGGCGTGACCTTGACTTGCCCTTGGAAAATGCCGAGTGTTTTCTTCCTGGTGCTGCCTAACCAAGCAGCAAAGCCGTGACGGCATAAAGGTAAGTGATGTGGCCACTGATTCGGGGAAACAGTGTCATGCAGATGTGACTCGACTCAGTGTCGCGGGGACAGCGTGGGCACACGCCGCCTGCAGGCGGGCTTCCTTGAGCACCAGGAGGTCGTGGCGGGAAGTGCTGGCGATCACAGGGCAGAGATGGGCAGAGCCCGGGGCACCCTGGGGAGACTTTGCCGGGGCCCCTCATTTCCCCGAACGGGAGAGCTGACTCCTAGGCGATGAACGGTGCTGCCTGCGGTCACGTGGGCCAAAGGGGACGGCCGCGTGCGGGTTTCCTCATTCTGCGTCCCTTACCCTCACACTGTCACCAAGGTGGAGCTTAGCAGGGGGCCTGTGTTTCGCACACCTGTGTGTCAGGGGACTTCAGCGTTTTCCGTTAGAAATTCTAAGACGAGTCTGCCTGTGAGCGTGACCTTCACATTACACCGAAAGGGAAAGTAATGCGATGGGCGGGTCAGTAACGCCCACGGCTGGGAGGGAGCGCCTCCTCCGGGCCCCGAGGTGTGAGGTTCGCTGCCTGCACGCGGCCGGCACGTCAGTGGCCGGCACGTCAGTGTCCGGCACGTCAGTGTCCGGCACGTCAGTGTCCGGCACGTGGGGACGGGTGAAATGCAGCGTTTTCAAGCGGTTCTGTGGTGCTGGTGGTTTTGTTTCCTTTTCTGTTCTTGTTTTGTTTGTTTTAGCAATGACATATTGTCTCATCGACACACAGGAGCTTCTGTCTTTGAAATGCTTCACTTGCCCCTGGCGGAGTGTTGAAATGGAGCCTATTTTCCCCCGAAGAGAACATTCCTTCCCGAGACAGATTGTCTCATCTGCGTTAAGACACTGTCCCTCCTGAACCTCTCTCTCCACTGAGACATCACGTACTCCATCTCTGCAAAACTTGAGTATTTAAAAATTGGAACTTTGACTTTATTCTTTCTTGAATGGTGATTTTTGTTGGGAGCGAATAGCTTTACTGTGTGGGTTCACATTCCTTACGAAACCCAGTTTGTTGTACTTAAAAGAGAAAAGAAGAGGCACACTTCCGTGAACAGGGTAGCCCAGGACACAGGCAACGCCGACACAGACTGACCGGTGAGACGGCAGGGGGGCACTTCGTGGGCAGCTGTGGTAACCCCGCGGGTGCCCCAGCAGCGAGCAGCCCGCCCCCGGCGCAGCCCGGTTCCCCGAAGCCTCCCGCTACCTTCCTGGAGTGACGGGCTTTACGGGGACCACCGGCCGGGCGGCTGACTGTCGCTCTCTCTAGGCTCTGGGTGGTTTTACACGGATGGGTTGACCTTCACCTATCTTCGTTTCTTAACTTCGCGTTGTGTCTACATGTCCTTTAAAACGTATAAATTTCTCCAGATGGTTGTGCTTATTTTAGTTGTGTCAGTGTGTCGTCCACTCTACTGTCGTTTGTAGTAAGTGTATTTTTAAGTTGTAAATATCTGGGTATAGATAGGTGATAGATAACTCGTCGATGGTAGATAATCCATAGCTGTAGGTATACCTTCCCATGTCTCCAGACAGTTCTTTTTTATATAGTTCTTACGTTACTTTTGCTGGTTTTTATTTCATGAAGCCTTTTCTGCCTCAGTCATGATCCCTTATTTATGAAAACTTTAAATGCCTTTGTCTCAAAATTGTTTGTTGTTTGTCTTAAAATTAATAATTAATTAATCAGCAACCAGTTAAGCTCGGTTAAAATTATGTGCTGATCATCTCTGTCCATTGCTGGCCCGCCGGACGGGACCGGGTTCGCACACCTCTTTGACGGGGTGGTGGCTGCCTCTCTCTGAGGGTGGTGTGCGGTCCCCCCCGCCTCACCCTGCGGAGGGCTGCGTGGTGTCAGGCCAGCTGGCCGTGCTGTGCGCCCGATGCCGGGTGCTCCGTCCACTCACTGGGCTGGCACTGTTCATGTGCGGGTCACTCACTCCCTTCTTTCCTCCCTCCCCCCCGCATTCACAGGGGCCACGTCTTCCCTGCTGTGTGACAGCTTCATAGTCTCCTCTAGTTCCCTTCTCCCGCTTTATCCTCATCTGCATCTTTTCTAGAAACTCTCCCGTTCTTCCAGTATCTTGGCGGCTGCGTCACAGAAGCCAGGATGCCTCCCTGGGTCCCCCTTTACGAGGACCGGTGAACCTGCCCACATCTTGTACCAGAAGTAAGGACTCTTGAGGTCACTAATCAGACGCACTTGGCAGGTCAAGTGACAGAACGCCATCTTTGAGTGGTCATGGGAGGAGTAGATGGCCCCATAGCAGGTCCTCACGGCGGTCCCAGGACTCCTCGTCGTTGTCAGTGTGACCTCAGGCAGCTTCGGAGATCCCCGGTGGATGAGGTTGTCCTTCTGTCGGCTCACGCCCATGACGCATCGGAGACTATGACCAGGTGTTGGAGGAAACACGTGAGCCCAGTGTGATTCCCGTGCAGGTGAGTCGAGTGTGTACACGTGAAAAGTCAACCTGTATTACACGACAGCCCCACACACTCGTGCGGACACAGATTGCTGAGGGCAGGCTGCATGGGGACTCCTGCCCGGTGTGACTGAGGAGCGGGGTCAGCAGGGGACCTGGCTCCGTACCGCTGCCTCACGCAAGGCCACGTCTTCCTGCCTCTGAGCGGGCCCGTTTGTCGATGGGGGAAAGGAGAATGGTGCAGGGACCTGGCCCTTCTACTTGCAGCTCCCTGGTCCCGAGCTCCCTGCAGACGCCGCTGGACCTTGTCACGACCAAAGCGCCCTCATCGCCCTCTCTCCCCGTGGGAGCTAAGCCGTAGGGCTCTCCCCAGCACGCTCCCGCCTGCGACCCTCCGGAAACCCGCCCAGGAGGAGGAGGGTGGTGGTCACGCTTGTACTGTCTGTTCACGGAGACTTAATCAATGAAACATCATAGAACACATTGGAAACGTTTAATGACCAATTATTGATGAGCACAGTGGTAGAAATGCCATGATATTGTTTATAACAATGCAGGCACGTGGCTTTACTTTTCAAGCACTTCTCTGTTTAAGATTTTGTTTGCAGAACCAAGAAAGATCTAATATATTTCAATCAACCTTATAAATTATAGGTATTATAGCTAAATTATTAATTCCCAAAGAGGGTTAAGATGCAAGACAGATTGGAGGGAAGAGAGGTGCCAAGTAAATCAATGGTGATTTTAATAAACTGGGAGATTTAGGTACTAAATCTGTCTGCATGCCATCTGAATTGCAATTACCTGTCAGAAATTCATCCATCACCACGTGCGCCCCACAGACTTCCTCGGCAGCAGATGTTTGGGGAAAGATACTTCATGTGGCAGATTTTTCTTCTGGTGCCACCATGCCCAGGGACGACAGGAAGTTTTGGGAACATTTCGGTATAATTCATCAGTAATCTGTTAGGTGAAACAAAATCGTGGTTTCCATTCACCTAATTTATAAATAGGTGGTACGTAGCCATGCACCGTGAATCGACAGTTCCATTCCTGCTGTTTCTAACCTCTACAGCTTATATTTCAGGACTTCAGTGTCTTCCTGGAACAGGTGGAGACGGGTAGTATCAGTCACGTTCGGTCGGACTTCGCGTACACAAGGGCGAGGCTCGGTGGCGTCCTGGTCAGTGGTCACTCGCTCTGTCGCCTGGCTTCCTGTCATGGTCCTCTTCGCAGAGTCAGCGCCCTGGTTATGGGCTGCATTTATGAGAAAATACACGTGTGTTAGAAGTATCAGTTGACCAAAGCCTGTTTCATGCTCCTCAAGTAGAAAACTCGCTGGCGGCGTGAGGCCGGAGTGGAGTTTATCGGCACGTTTTCGTCTTGATCCCAGTACCTGTCATTTTCCTGTGCTGAAAAGCGTCCCACTTCTTCCACACGTTAGTTACGGGGAGATATGTGTGCACGTTGGGTTTTAGAATTCGACGACTTGATTCATATAAATGCCTCGGTATAATGAGCGCTCAATACACTTTGTTGTTACATTTTTTATTATTATTCCCCCATAACAAAAGGCCCCACCTTTTAGCTTCTGTCGTTACTTTTTCAGGACTAAATGTAAGTCCTGCATAGCACAGCCAAAGCCAACTTGCACGGGACATCGGCTGGCCGGACATCCCGTTTTGAAGGGGCCAGAGCACGGCAGTACGGAGCCGTTTCAGACCTTTCGTCTGGTCAGCCCGCTGACACCTTGACCGTAGCCCCGTGAGACGAGGCTGACCACACGTACCGTTTGAAACAGGGCAGGACCGTCGTTCTCGGTGCCATTTAAAACGGGACGTCTGGTCGGCCTACCTGGACAGAGTGAACCGGGCAAGGTAGGCTTCACTCACGGCTGACGATGGCGGGGACTGGTGAGACCCCTCTCTGCGGGGATGTACGTGGGGGTGTTTACGTGCTGGGCTTCGCGGCTGGCAAAGCAGTAGGGTTGGCAAGGAGTCGGTCGCCGTGACTGGGCACCTGCACCTGCTTGCGGTCACTGGCATTAGGCTCCTAGTTCCCCACAGACAGGCAGGTAAGGGCACTGTCTCCTTCGCTGGTCCTGTATCACAGGGTGCTCCCAGGTCCTCGAGAAAGCCTCTCCCTGGGTCGTAAAACCAGCAGAGGCTGGGAGAGGACTTACATCTCGAAGGAGCAGAAAAAAGAAGGGACAAGTACAGGTTTTCTAACGTAGATGCTTTGAGAAAAGCTACGTCACGGGCCTGCAGGCAGAAGAAGCCTAGGGGCTGGGTGTGAACAGACCCTCGGGGGAGAGAAAGCGCAGATTCCTCCGGATGCTCCCGCACGCAGGACGCGTCCTCAGAGGAGCTGGGACTGAAACAGCCGAGGATTTAGAATCACTTGTGAACGTACTTGAATGATATTAAAAGCAGGAAAGTAGTTATCATTTACTCTAGATGAAAACAAAGTAATAATAAAAAGAAAAAGTGTGCCAAATGAAAAGTTCCTTTGGACATTTAAACAGGTCATTCATCTGTGCTTATTTTAAAAGTATCTAAAAGTAAAAGACACGATTCTCTTCTATCTCCTTATTTTTATCATTGAGTAAGCAATGTCACTGAGAAGAGATGAAGGGTGCAGAAACCAGTCCAAAGTAAATAGAGCAAATACCAAAGTGAAAGCAAGGATTTTTCGAACTCGGGCGAGCAGAGAGATTACGCGGTTGGAGCGTCCTCTATATTCCTCTGATGGGCAGAGCTCAGTGTAATGGTTGCTTAATGTTTATCTAGATGGAGCAATGTGAAGACATTGCAGTAATGAGCTATTTTAAACTCTTTTAATGGCAATCTAAGGAACTGAGCTGATATCCTTAATAGATTTGAAATGATTAAATGGAGAATAACACCACGGCAGAAGCATCTTGAAGCCCATGAGGCGTGTCCTCAGTAATACAATCATCCAGCAGACTTCTTCAGTAGCGGGCGACTGAATGTCAAAACCAAAGGTCAGACGCGGCTAGAATTTAAACTCCGCGGCCAGGCTTCCCTGCAGATCACATGTCCTGAGGTTAGGCAGGTGGACTCTTTCCCGGCGCACACGGGAAGGGACAGGCACGGACACTCACGCCCTCCGACGGCGACTCAGGAAGGGGCCCCTGCCTTCACCTCCCGATGGCTGCACTGACGAGGGCTCTGTGCTTTTTCAGACGCGTGAGGTAAGACAAAAATAAATAAATATTTAAAAATGAGAACATATTAGCATCGAATATTCCCAAATTTAACCTTTTATATTTTTATAACATTTAGTGGAAAATTTGAGTGGAATCAGGTTTTTCACTTTGTAATATTGCCACTAAAATGTGGCATAAATGTATTGTCCATAGTAAATCAGAAACAAATGTTAAATGACAGTAAGTTGGAATGCATCTCATGCTTGTTGGAGTAGAGCATCTCCTTGGCACCCCCAGTTTGGAAGTCCAAAGGCACTTGCTATGCACCCCTGCAGCACCCCCAACCCCGCTGTCACCAGTGCTGTGACAAGGGGATGAGCCCCCAGCAGGAACAGGAGTGTCACCGACGTTTACTTACCTGTGCAATTGATGACGACCACGTTTGCTTAAGGTAAATATTTCCTAAAATAACTTAAAAACGCAGGAATATGTGAAAATAAAAAATTAAATGGTGTTTCCGCTGCTGCATTCTCACGTAGAATGTTCTTTACATGGAGTCTGAGGCCAGCCTGGGGGAGGCCGCGAGACCCCTGAGGTCAGGCTGGACTTGCTTTGGCAGCGAGAACCCGTTTCCACAAGAAGGGGCAGGTACTCCGACCTCACGGCGAGTGTGATCTTGACTCCCCTGTGCCCGTTCTGTGTAGGAAGGACAGTGGCTCTTTTCTGGTCTAGTTCCAATACACCACTTCGAGGCTGAGCGTCATGCTCTGTCCTGCCCCCGTCTCGCGAGGTCACTCGTGGCCGCGCGTGTAACTGCGGTGCAGAAGGACAGGACTCACCTCAGTCGTTAGCTCTGCAAACAGATACTATATTCTGCACTTGAAGGAAATAAATGGAGAATTGAAAACTCCACTAAGTTAATGTTATTTCCAAAAGTAACTGTCCTGAGTGATTATAACTTTTCAAAATTGTTAAATAATAGTGAAATGAACAATTTAATGCAAAACAGTACAAACACTTAGAATAATAATTCTCAATGCCCGCAAGGAGTAATTTTCATGGTGAGTTATTTGACAATTCAAAACATTATTTTTAATATTTAATTTTTCTTTCACAAAATACTGTCCATTAGAAAACAAATTTTACATGAGTCTGTGAAGATTTCCATAGGATACTCAGGCTATGATGTGGGTAATAAGTTATTAAATTACTGAAGTAAAACATTGTTATGGAAATTATTGACTATCATAGTAATGTGAACTGTTTACATAATGTTCTAATTATTTTAGAATGATTTTACATGTGTAATTCCAATTTCATTTCAAAATAAGCATTGGGAAATTAGATACTATATGACTATGCATGGGAATATAAGTTTATATACATGTATAATTTAATTACTATCATGTCACACATACTTTTTTGTTTTTGCAACACCAGTAAATTAAATTAATTAATGTATTTTTGAAATATAGTTAGTTTAAGGCATATTAGTTTAAGGTGTAAACTGTATTGGTTAAAACATTTATGTTGCAATACGATTGCGGTTGCTAACACCTCTGTCGTGTCACGTTATTCTTCTTAGCGTGGTGGACACGATTAAGATCTGGTCTCCTGGCGAGTTTACTGTGTACGATACCGTCCTCGTCTCTGACCACTGCGCCGTGGGGCAGCTCCCCAGCTGCTGCCACGTACCCGCAGGCACCGCCTCCCCCACCCTCCCGCGCGCCCAGCCCAGGTCTTCCCCGTTGCGCACTGCGTTCCCCGGCTTGGAGCTTCAGATTCCACAACTCAGAGACAGCTGGCCACGCTCACGTTCTCTGTCGGACTCTCTTCGCTTAGCACAGCCCTCACTCAGGTTCCCGGGGGCTGTCACGTCCCCCACAGCTGGATGGGGCAGACAACGTGCTTCATAGCTGACCGGGTTGCTGTCGGGCTCCCTGCCTGGGCCTGGCAGTAAGGGGGTCACTGCTGAGTGTTACTCGGGGGCTGGGCCAGGCTGGCTGGTGTCTGTGGGGAGGCCTTGGCTGGACGGCGTGTGACAGGCAAAGGAGCCTCACCTTTGTGCCCGCGGCCTCGTCTCCGGCAGCTGGGATTCCTGGGACCTCGCCGCACGGGGTCTCATTCTCAAACAGGCCGCCCTGACTCCTGCACGTGGCGGTGGGAGAGGGCGCAGTGGGAGAAAGAGCAAGTCCCAGGGCACAGGCACTTGTCACACCTGCGAAGTTGCTAGGGACTGTGAGACAAAACAGGTCACACGGCCGTTCAGGAGGTGGGAACTAGCCTTCATGTCTGCGTGGGACAAACTGAAAAATATTGTAGCTGTTTCTCCGTCTGCCACAGACGACCGTGGTGTCCCGTGTCCTCATCAGGGGTGCGTCTAAGCAGGACAGAGATGCCGTTATGCTTACCTTTAGGGGCAGAACGAACGTGGTTGATTGCTTCTGTGACTTGGCGATGGATTCGGGGGCACGAGGCCTCTGTCCGCGGGGTTGCCGGCTGTGTGTCAGGAACATCCAAGTTGCTGTTAAATAATAATCATTTGCTTAATGACACAGAGTCCCTAAGTTTCCAAAAGAAAGAGTGGTTTTCTTAATGATATTTGTGAGGCGCCTGTGAGCCATCGCCTTTTTGCTTCCAGTAACGACAGACTTTGCAGAGTGAGAGGTGAAGCTGAATCACCACCCAAATTGGGTGCGAATGATGCTCCCACTTCATTGATTTTCACACCAATAGCTGGATGCAGAGTAAGTGTGATGACAGTGTCTAACTCCTGCCACGTCTGTGATCAAGGGCCACACCTCAGCTTTTGCTGCACTTAGCACGGAGTGGCCATGGTGACACAGGAGATGAGGCACTTTGAAAAGGTGTAAATAGGATATCCGCAGAGCCTCGGGCTCTGTCACCCGGGTCACTGCATTCCGAGTGTCCGTGGAGGTTATAGTAAAAAACAAAAAACAAAAAACAAAAAGACTGGCGCCCACTGCATAAATAAGCTAACGTATTTGCACAGCTGATGTGTCCCATTGAGACTGGGGACGAGTACAGAATGTGCCAGTAAACAAGAACATCACGTGTAGATGGACCGAGCAGTGAATAGTAGAAATATTTTAGCGATGAAAGAGCAATGAAAGAATTCAGAGATTTTGTTGTCTAAAGTAGGTTTCTGAAGTTGAGTATTTGAAGTTATTTATGACTCCTGCACGCTTGGGGTGGTTCACGTGTGCGGACTTTTGGTGCAGGGTGGTTTGATAGCACACCAAAACACGTATCGCGTTGCTCGCCTCATACTGTCAGCGTTGTGGCCCCCTGTGGCCTCTTACGCAGAGCAAAAGTGCTGCTTCGTAGGACAAGTGGCAAAACCCCAGCGGCAGCAGGAGGTGCGGTTGGGACCCAGGAAGTTGGAATAGGACAGCGGTGGCATCCGGCCGAGACGCAGGAGGGCGTCCAAGGGACTGAGTACGGTACGAAAGGGGTTTGTCAGCTTTCTCAGGGCCTCGGACGTAAGCTTCTACTTGTGTGAACACGGGCGATTTTTACGCGATGAAATGCGTTCGTTTTCCTGAACGTGCGAACACGGACAGTGGCTCTGAGGGACTTCCTAGTCCAGCGATCGAAATGAAAGGAATTGATCATTTAAATTGTAAATTGCCTTCCCAAAGTAATTTAGCTGTGTAGAAGCAGAGCTGAAATCCTAATTTACATCTTGTCTTATTTAGTGATAGTTTCATTTAATTATGCTTATTTAAAAATTCCAGATTGAATTTTACTGAATCGACTGTTATGGACAGCCACTTACATGTGCTGATAGAAATGCCCACGTAAAAGTAATTTTAGATGAAGTTTGTCCCAGTGGATCACGTCCATGAACAGCCCTGTTTCTAGCTAAATTATATGGTGGAATTGGCAGTTAGACCGATGTTTCCATTTCCGTATCCCAGATAATATTATCTTGTGTAATTTTTATATTTTCAAATGTAACGAAGAGGGCAAGACTAGCTCTCAGACGGTTGACGATCAGTGTGACAGCTGTGTGTGACCGACTGCACGGCAGGGTCATGCTGCTCGTTTTGTGTCGCTCTCCTGCGCTTGAAGGCCGCACCGGCAGCAAAACGTCACTAATTTCTCCTCAAGGCACCTCTGGACGCGGTAAAACAACTTTAAGATCAGAATTTACTATTGAGCAATGGATTCAACATGCTTCGTTTCCTACTCACGTAACGTGACTGTCTCAATGTTTTTCAACGTCCTAATGACCATGCATTTCTGACACCCCTTCAAGTCAGGGCGACCACATCACGGAAGTGCTGCAGAGCCGACGGACCGAGGGAGGGTCTTCCCCCCGTGGCGTCGTCTTCCAGAAGATCCATACATCAAGTGATTAGAACAGCTCTTTCTTTCTTTAAATTGACCTGTACGATACTGGCAGCAAATCAATAAGTTCCAGATGAAAAATAATAATGCAATAACCACACTCAGCGTTGGCCCGAAAATATATAGAACGATCAATGTGATAAAGACTTTGTAAACTTGATTTAAAAAAACAAAATAACAAATGGATCAGTGCACTAATTAACATGGAAAGGTCACTTTGCCAGCTGGACAGTCTCTGCTCACGTGAACGTGCGTTTTCCTTAGGTTTCGATGTATTCTTGTTCTGTAAATGCAAAGTTTGTATTTGTTCTTAGGGTTCAGAGTCAGCTGTGGGGGTGACAGTACGTGTCCTACCCGGTGATGGCTGCACATGTTGCTTGTCCTGCCTGCTTGTAGGACAAACACATTTTTAAGCATTAAATTGTATAAATTAACACGAGTTTAATATTCTGTGTTCCTGGGAAAGTAAAATAATTTGAAATTTAAACTTGCACCACTGAACAGTGTCTTTCATTAACACGAGCACGCTGTAATCTGTGTGTTCTGACCTCCCACGCCCCGCAGAAGACCCACCTGGGTCTCAGGCAGTGACCATTGGTATGGATTGATACTCAGATAAACATTTGAAAAAGCAGTCCGCTGTATTCTAAACAGAGATGGATACAGACTGCACAGAGGTACATAATTCACCTGCAAGTGTTATGTGAAAACGTCCATTAAAGTTCTTCACAGTCAAGACGCCAAAGCCGTCCGTTCCAGTGACGTCCCACCACGCACACTGCATCCGCAGATGGCGAGCCGGCGTACAGGGCCCTCAGGACCCAGTGGGGCGCACGATGCCCTCTGCACACCGTTCCTGCTGGCGCTCCCTCCGCCACGCGCTCATGTGAACGTACCCGATGAAACTGGGTGGGTAGTTGATCAGAGGACCTCATTCCTCTCTTCTGGAGCAATAACGACTTTTCCTCACATTACTGAGATACAGTGTCACACACTGGGACATACCAGGTTGTGTTGTCAACCTGACTTGACTGGGTTCTGGTGCTTCGCCGAGTGTGACCTTGGGGAATTTCATTACCCTCTTCAGTTTATTATTGTGTTACGTGCATTACGTCTCGGAAGGCTTTGGAGAATTACAGCTAATGCTTGTAAATCCTTGGCCCAGTCATGAGTGTTCAGTAAAGTATAAATGATTTAGTTACTAGTGCTGTGTGTTAAAATGGCACATACGATTATTATTGACTTTCTCACCTCTTGCTCTGAATGTTTTAATTTATTGGAGGCCTAGTAAATACTTGAAGTGGAAAAGGTCTTAGAATATCAGAATCAAAAACAAGGATAAACTGTTCTGTTTCAGTGTCTCTCTGGCAGAAAAGGGCAAACCTTAAACACGTCCTGTCAGTACAATTTATGAGTGTTTGGATCACGGAGGTATTGAGACAGCACAGGAGTATGAACTCAGGACATCTAGGGACACTGGGTTGGGCTGCTCTGAGAAAACGGCACCTGAGGTCGGATACGGATAAAGGAGCTGTAATTAGGTGGGTGAGGGAGCTACAGTGGAGGAAAACACATTACGTAAAGCTGTGCGCTCCACCTTGGCTGTGGATTCGAATTAGCTGGGAGAATTTTGAACAATACCAGACAGAATTGAAGATGAAGGAAATCAGAACCTCGTGGATGGGACCGAGGCGTTTTGGAACCACTGAGTTAACGGGATAAAAATGTAAGATTCTAAAGAGACAATGTAAGTTACGTGAAAATACAGAATGGAAACTGCTAGCAAAAAGGGGACACAAATGCCACGTGTGCTCTTTTGTCTATGATAGGACTATTTCGATGATTCAGTATCTGCAGTTCGGGGCTAGGCTCCCCTTTTCTCACCTTTGCGGCCCCTCACACCGTCAGACCTCCCGATGCCGTCTCAGGTGTGTCCACGCCCCGTTTGCTCTTTGCTGCGCTCGCTCTATTTGTTAGCGACGCTCTCACAGCGCTAAGTGGTGAAACTGGGTCCATCACCGCGCCCCAAGCTGGGTCAGAGCAGCCGGAAAGGGAGTGACATAGATTGACCCCCACCCACCCCAACTGACCACTGTGTTTGCTTCTTTAAAAAGAACGTTCTCATGATTGGAATGACCTTGACTCAGTGCAATACTGTAGGAGACAATGACTGGACTTGCACGCAAGGCAGCACATGCTGCAACGCCAGCACCTCACGAGGTGCCCCTGGGGGTTCGGACCCACCGTGTTGGTGAGGGAAGAGCTGTGGGTGCCCGCTCCGGGCGCCACACTGGGCTCCTGACAAGTCCTCCCTCTTTTCCCTCCTGGTTCTCCCTCTGCAGCACGAGGCACGGTTTCCGAGGGCCCCTGCAGCACGGTGCGTGTCGCATAAGCCGTCTGCACAGGGCCCACGCTGACGGCATCAGCATGAAGAGCGGCTGGCGTGTACACCTTCCCCTAGCACGTCGGTGCCTCTCGGACAAACCAGATCCTCACCAAGTTTTGACCTTGTGGAAGGTAATTGCCCTCATTGTCTCCGTGAAATGAAGGAACGGCTACAAACGAGGCTGTGGACGTTCAGTGTCCTTAGGCAAACCATGGAAACGCTTTGGACTGTGCCCTCATAGCGCTTTCAGAAACACTTCAAAGAAATGTCGTAAAATACTACACAGTCTTTTCTTTTGTGACACAGATGATCACTATTCATGTTCACTTTTTATATAAAAGTAATACATTTTAAGCATTCATATCCTGGGGATGGTTCTGAGGTTTTACATGTATTTGCTTATCTTGCTTGCTGAAATTTGATAAAATAGGCACTATGCATAGTTTCATGTTACAGATAAGGAAGCTCGTGCAGGAGCGGAAACACCCCTTGTCCACTAACCATCGCCCCTGTTGGGAACACCACTTACTGAAATGGAGGCTTCAGCATCGGGGGGAATGAAACCTATTTCCAGTTTACTTTCCGCTCGAATATTTTAATCATTGGCTTTAAGAACAATCTGTTTGAATAATTGATAAGGAATGATTACTTAAAAGCCCACTGTGTCAAACAAGGTGAGAGTCATGGGAGCGTGGTGATGAATCTGAAAATCAGTGGTCACTGCCTTGGATGGCACCTGCCCTTCAAAGGGCACCATGCTGACCGGGCACAGGCAGGTGCAGTCCGCGGCGTGAGAAAAGCAGCTGCAGGTTGGGGACGTGGGACAGGTCACGTGGGAGCTTCTTAGA
>PVJL010011001.1:0-45565 GCA_004026885.1 Lyroderma lyra
TCAAATCAGGAACAAGACAGGGATGCCCCCTGTCACCACTGTTATTTAATATAGTACTGGAAGTTCTAGCCACAGCAATCAGGCAAGAGAAAGGAATCAAAGGTATCCAAATTGGGAAAGAAGAGGTCAAATTGTCACTATTTGCGGATGACATGATCCTTTATATAAAAATAATTGAGTGCTTAAAATAAACACATAAGTTCTTGTTAAAGTAATAACATTTAGCCTTTAAAAGAGAAAACTTAAAATGCATTATCATTCTAAAATTGTTTCTACAGATTAATTTCCATAGCAAAATTTTATTCTGATTTGATTTTAATATGCATATTAAATTTTTCAAAACAAAATAATCTATTTAAAAATTTATGTAACTTATAGAAAATGGGGAAAATTCAGAGAAGTTAAAGAAGAAAATTATCTCTCACGTTTCCAACACCTAGAGACAACTGATATCAGTTAATGCTTTAGCAATTTTTTCACAGGTGTTACATAATAATGATTATATAGCAATTACAAAATTATGTGACCCTATGAAAAAGACTTGTTATTATAAAACAATGTATGTTCATTTGAGAAAATTTGAAAATTAAAGAAAATGCAAAGTAAAATTTTAATCACTTAGGTTTCCATTTCCCAGTGATAGAATTTATATCTTGGTATATTATTAATCATTTCATCTATACATTTTAATATGAAGATGATAATTCTGTATGTAGTAATTTAAAGCATAATTAGCACAGTGTATCCAGGTTTTAGATGGACAATCACATGGAAAAAAATCCTAGGAACAAATGATTTTTACCAATGACTTAGTTTATATATTATAAATCATGTTTTAAATATGGAGACTATTTAATTCCTTGTTTTAATTTGCTTTTATTTTTCTAGTTCAAGTCATTTATTTGAGACATCCTTTTTTTCTAATATAAACATTTACTGCTCTAAATTTCTCCATAAGTACTGATTTACTAGCATTGCACTGATTTTTATATGCTCTGTTTTTGTTTGCACTGATTTTCATCCACTATTTAGAGTTCCTCTTGGACATATTGGTTATATTAAAGTGGATTTTATTGTTATGGATTTACTAGAAATTTTTTTTTCCTTGATTTCATTTAAACTGAGACTTGCTATTGCCCCACAGTATTGTCTATTTTGATATTTGTTTGGTGTGCACTGGAAAAGGTATGTGTTTTGTGGTTTTGGGTGGTGTTTTATGTACATGTCAATTAATTCAAGTTGGTTCGTAAGGCTAATCAAATATTCTATATTCTTATTGATTTTATGTCCCTTTGTTCTATCACTTGTTAAGAGAGGAATATAAAAATGTGAAATCGTGATTTTGAATTTGTCTCTTCCTCTTTACAGTTCTGTTATTGCTTCAAGCATTTTGAAACTTTGTTATTAGATGCAGAAAGTGTGATTTTCATGTCCTCTTAAAAATTGTCTTCTTTATCATTATGAAGTGATGATATTCCTTATGTTTGACAAAATTCTTTGCTCTGAAATTTACTTAGCCTGTTGTTAATGTAGCTACTTCTGGCTTTCTTTTGATTAGTGTTAGCTGCTAAGTGCTATGGACTGAAGTGTAAATTCATATGTTAAATTGAATACGTTTTCTCAAGTTCGTATGTTAAAATTCCAAATCCCAGTAACTCAGAACATGACTAGTATTTGGAGATAGAATTTTTACAGAGGTAATTAAGTTAAAATGAGGACATTAGGGTAGACTCTAATCTAATATGAATGATGGTTTTATAAGAAGAGAAAATTTGAACACAGGTATGAAAGTAAGAGTACATGAAGACACAAGAAGTTGGCCATCTATAAGCCAAAGAGAGAGCCTTCAGAAGAAACTGGCCCTGTCAACACCTTGATCTTGGACTGCTAGCCCCTGGATCTATGAGAAAATATATTTTTCTTGTTGAAACCATTCAGTCTGTAGTACTTAATTGTGACTGCCCTAGAAAATGAATGCACAAGGTGTGTCATTTTCTAACTTTTAACTTTTTAACCTTTTTATCTATTTATATTTTAATTGGACTTGTTGGTAGATAATACACAGTTGGGTTTTACTCTCTTATCCAATCTGACAATATCTGTTTTATATTGGATGGTATGTCCATTTATAGTTTTGTGATTATCCATAATGTTAGGCCTAAGTCTATTATCTTGCTAATTTTATACTGTTCCAATTTTTTTGTAGTTCTTTCTTTCCTCTTTGCTTTGCCTCCTTTGGTATGGATTTTTTATTATTTCATTTTGTTATCTTTGTTGGCTTATTAAGCATGATTCAGTTATTATTTTAATGGTTCCTTTAGTATTTACAGTATATATCTTTAACATCACACTCTAGCTTCAAGTGCTATCACTTCCCACATAGTAAAAGAATCTTACAAGAATAAATTTCTATTTTACCCCTATGGCCAATGTGCTCTTGTAATACATTTTACTTTTACAAATTTTATAAGACCCATGCCACATTTAAATTTTTAAAAGACAGTGAGTGGTTTTAAAGATATCTACTTAAACTTTTTATATACAACCTATACAGCTGCCATATTTAATGTTCTTCATTTTTTTGAGTAGATCCAGTTTTTAAAACCTATTACAATTTTCTTTCACCTAAAGGTCTTCTTGTAGTGTGAGTCTTTGTTCAAAAACATCTGTAGAGTGTAAGATAAATTCTTTGACTTTTCATATGCCTGTGAAAACTTAATTTTTCAAAAAACTTTTCTGTTTTTAAGTATAGATTTCTTTCAGTATTTTGAGGTGTTTCTTTTTTTCTTCCATTGTTTTATCTGCTGCCATCCTTATCTTTTCCCTATGTATGTTTTTTTGGCCACATTTTTCTCTCTTTTTTATTGTGGTAAAATATATGTAATATAAATTTCACCATTCTAACCATTTTTAAGCATACAGTTTTTTTTTTAACATTGAATACTTTCACATTGTTGTGCAACCATTACTACAATCCACCTCTAGAATATTTTCATCTTTTCTAATTAGAATTTTGTACCCATTAAATACTGACTCTCCATTTCTCCTTCCCTTCACCCTTGGCAACCACCATTCTGCTTTCTGTCTCTATGTATGAAATACTTTAGGAACCTCATATAAGTGGAATCATACAATATTTGATCTTTAGTGACTGGCTTATTCACTTAGCATAATATCTTCAAGGTTCATCCATGTGTCAAAACTTCCTTTTTAAAATGACTATTATTAATTTTGATATGTTATATTTTCATTCTTGTTTTATTTTAATTTGTAAAGATTTTTGGCTGTGTTTTATTCTAATATTTTTTTTTCTGTCCCTATTATTCTACCCCCTTTTGGAGAATTTATATACCTATATATTGTGCCACTTTTAAGTTTTCCCATAGCTCATTGATGTTCTTTATATGTTGTTAAATTATTTCTTTGCTCCATTTCATTGTTTTTCACTTTCTGTTTCATTTTAGATAGTGTCTACATCTAGCCTTTAAGTTCATTGTTTTCTGATGTAATGTCTGTCTACCTACTTACTGTATTTTGTTTTTAATCCCAGATTATTTATCTGGGATTGTTGTATTATTCATCTCTAGATATTTTATTTTTAAAATTTTATTCCATTATCCATACCTCAATTTAATTTTTTAAGTTACATGGAACACAATTAAAATAGGTTTTTCTTGTTTTTTATGTCCTCATCTGCTAATTATAACGTTTGTGTCAGTTCTGGGTCTTAGTTGATTGGTTTATCTCCTTGTGATGTATTTTCTGGTCATTTGGTATTCCTGGTTATTGTTAACTAGATGGCAAATATTCTGATGTTTTACTTTAGAATGCTAGATGTTTTTATTTTCTCATCAATATTCTTGAGTGTTTTTCTGGAGTGCAATTAAGGTACTTGTAAATAATTTTATCCTTTTGAGTCTTACCTTTAAGATTGGGGAAGACCATAGAATGTTTATTCTAAGGCTAATTATTTCCTTCTGAGTCAGGACTCTTCTGGATAGGCTGCCAACGACCTATGATTCATAAGGAATTCCACAGTGGTTGGTGGAAACAGACATCATTGCTGGGCCTGAGTGGGTATTAAACACTGCTGCTTCTAATCCTTTGGGGTAATTCTTTTTCTAGCCTCACATATATTCCTCCCATGCATTCACTGATCAGTGATCTGCTAAATATTTGAGGAGTACACAGCCAATACCAATTTTCATAATTCTCTGTGCAGGTCTTGTCTTGTGTACTATTCTTTCCTGTGAATTTTGTCTTCCTTAGTCTCCTTATACTCTTTAGTTATGTTTTCTTTCTTTCTTTTTTTTTTTTTTTAATTTTATCGTTAAATATATTGGTTTCCTAACTCAGAAGTGTGGTAGGCTCTACCTGGTTTGTCCCTCACTGTGTCTTTCCTGGAAATTCTTTCAAGGCAGTAAGCTTGGTCAATCAAAAGACACATCACATTTGTTTTCTGTCTTTCAGGGAAAAAAAGAATTACTTGATGGGGCATAAATATGCTTGGTTCCCAATTTTTTTTTTGTACCTATTATTTCTTTGAGTAGCATTATATTATCTTCTGTCAGAGTGTTTCAGAGAAAATTCTGAGTCTATTTTTTCCATTTTTTGATATGTTCCCTGTATTTTTATTGTGAAGCGGTATCTCATTTTAATAAGCAACCAATTTTAATATAAATTCTCTTAACTCTTGTAGATATTAACTATCCATATCTCAAAATAAATTGCTGTTATTCTTGCTATTTCAGGTTTAAAGATTATCTATTTACTATGGAAGATGTACTTTTTGATCCCTTACTTTAACCAAAAGCACATAAAAATCCCCATCTTCCCACCATTCCAATATTGTAATATTTTAATTCTAGTTATTTTGATTTTAAGTGCTTTTTGGAACTTTATAAACTCCATTTAGAGCTGAGCTATTATATGTAAAATACTCTAATTTTCTTTTCTTGCAAGAGATTTTTATCTTCCTGGAGTAATAATTGTCTTTATTGCTTATATGCTTGTTTAGTGTTTTCAATGTATTTATAACTGATTTGTCCCTAATACACCTTAAGTTGTTTAAATATTTGCTTAATGCATTAAAAAATGCCAGGAATTATTCAATTTTTAACTACTTGAAAATGTTCCTGGAAAAATTTTAATGTGTTTCAATCTGGTTGCTCCGCTTTTAAAATGTACTAAATGATTGTCATGCTGGAGAGGTCTGTACATAAATACTCTTTATGTCCTGCATTCTGTCTTTCTCTTGTTTTGTTTTGTTTTTATTTGTTTGTTTTGTTTTGTTTTGTTTTGTTTTTATGAATGTTCTTCAGTGGTTTCTAAGAAGCCATGTATTGGAGGCAATATTTTTAAGATCTCACATATCTCATACTGTATTCAGCTAATCAATGATAATTTATTTACAAGAATTCTAGCTAAGAAATAATTGCTCTACAAAGCTAAAAGGCAGAATTTCTGTTGAGAAGTCCAATAGCATCATTCTTTTCGTGTTTTGCATGAAGCCTATTTTTATTTTCTTTTTATTGTTAAAGGTTTTTGGATTAGCTCTTTGCTCCTAAATTCTGAAATATCATGGGGATATCTTTATCCTGAGTTACTTTTACCCATGGTTTTGGACATTCATTCAGTGAATCTTTTCTACAAACTCATGTTCTGTTTTGAAGCATTTAAAAAAATTGCTTCCTTGATGATTTCCTCTCCTTTTTTATTATTGTGTACTTTAGAAATTTATTAATTTTTATCTTACACCTCCTGTACTGATCTGCTATTTTTTTGTATTTTCTCTTTTACTCATCATCTTTGTCTTTTTACTATCCTTTTTAAAAAAGTCCTTCAATCTCATAATTCAACACTCCTAAGCTTTTCATTTCTTCTATCATTTTTATAATTTTCAGTGCATATAATGCTCTTTTTAAATAGAATTCTTTTAATAAAAAGAATGCAAAATTTGTTCTTATCTTTCTGAAAATATTAAAAATGTTTTTAATTATGAGAGTAATTTTGATGCAGAATCTTGTTCCTTTGTTTGTTTGTTCATTTGTTTGTTTATATATCTGCATGGTCTCTTTTTTATTTCAGAACTTTTTTTCTGGGTACCTAATTGAAATCTCTGTGTACAAGGACAGATTTTACCAGTGTTTTTCTGTAGTGTAGTGTAACCTGGCCAGGCACATTCGTTGAGAAATCTTTGTGATAATTACTTTAATTTTTATTTCTTATTTTGGTCACATTTCTTGTTGTTTGCATTCTAGAAGCCCAAATGGGGACAAGTGATAGATATACCAGAATTCTGAGTGAAGATTTAAATTCCTTGCTTTCTATGTGGAATAATACTGTTGCATTTAACTTTGCCTCTCTCCTAGAAGAAGGATGAAGGGGAGGGAGGGAGAAATTCTAAAAAATCCTCAGATTTTTGAAATGAGAAATCTGGTAACAATGAGCCCATATTCGTGGTAGAGAACAATTAGGTGGTGCTGATTAGTGTCTGTCTCTTTAGACATAGCCTGTATTGGCCACTTTCTCAGTCTTACCTATTGCCTTTAGAAATCTTGATGTAACCATACTAGCCTCTGTAGATATTCAAATAGCTGGGTTTGTCCATGTAGACTACTGAATTGTCATATGTATATTTAATAAAACATGTATATTTTTTCTTTTGATTGCTACATTCGAACAAATACTGTATTATTCTCTTCCTCAGATTCATTCAGTGTTTTATTGCTTTGTTCTGCAGTATTTTTATACATTCCTACTTGCTATTTCTTCTCCTTAAACATCCTTGATTAAAAAGAAACCTTTGTAAATTCAGTGTCCATTTCCTTGGTTCTGTTCACTAATACTTGGGAGATGTTAGAATTTCCCTCTCTTCTCTGGAGTTGGAGAGCATAGTGATGAGCACTGTTTCTTGTCTTTTTTCTAGTATGCAATTAGCTCCAGTTGACACCTTTTCCCTTATTCTGAGATCTATCTTATGCACTGATTTGTTCTTTTATACTCTGGACAGAGGTCCATGAAAAAATATAAACTCCAAAATGCACTTCTAGTAATCTTATTTCTGGCCTCCACCTGAAGTGCTTTATGTCTTGAGGTAATGCCTCTGAGGATTAATGTGTACATGTCCACCATACTTTCTTCTTGTTCTCTTTGGAAGTTTTAGTCTTCAAATGGATGAAAGACAGAAATCCAAGGGAATAGAGAACATGATCTGGTCACTTTATAAAATTTCTCTTTCATACTAGAAGGAGGAATAGCTGAGTGGTTTTCTATATAAAATACCAAAAATATATTAAGGGGTTATATAACATGCAATAGAAAAGGAATATTCCTACTTTCTTTTATGTTGTTGAGGTTTCTTAATTTTATGAGCATGAGCTTTTCTCAGTACCGTTCTTTAGAGTAGTAAAATTTTCTTCTAAATTCTAAAAATATTTTTTGTCATCTCAGTTTTGGTAATGCATATTTCTATTTATTTAGCTTGCTTTTACATTTGTGTATTATTATTTTTCAAAGGTAGTGTAAAGTGTTAGGAGGCATGTGTCTGAAGCTAATTATCAAATCCTTTTACATATACAGTAATTGCTAAAAAATGTATACACATTTAAGAAAGGATAAAACTATATTTAAAATTGTAATACTCAATATATACTGATAACAAAAGATGAATACAAGTCATGTTTGACTTATGCAGTTACAAGAGGGGCTCAAAGTGGTTACCATCAGTATTTATGTATCACATAGATAACATCTTCTAAACTGTGTATACATATTTTTAGCACCCCTCGGTATATATTTTATACATGCATTTATCCATGATTAGAATTGTATATAAAGAGAATATACCATCAAAAGTATATTTTTATGCTATGTAGTAATTAATGCTTATTATCCTTCTTCTATAATGATTTGTTATCTTCAATTGTATAAAGTGTATAAGTATATAATATTTAAAGCACTGTTTCTTATTCTCACATTTAAGACTAAAACATAGTATTTAAAAATTAAAGAAACAGTGTCATGTCTAGAATATTTTCTAATTTAGAATCTGAGTACGAAGAGGAATGGAATTCACTCCAAGGCTAACTCGGGAGGTTTGTGAGCTTTGTGTTAGTATCTCCTGCTGCTGGGTTTATGATGTAGGCAATAAAATCCTTGCAGAGATTAATGAGGGATGATCCCTGGTAGCTATTTTGAAAGGAATTATTTTGCTTATTTACATTCAACAAAACCAAATCAATCAGTAAACAGAAGTATAGAGTCAGCCTTTCCTTTTGTTTCCCAGTGTCATCTGCTGAAATGACCATTAACATGGAACTAGATAAAAACAAAACAAACAAAAACTGTTACATAATCACAGAGATAAGAAGTATATATATTTGGCATATTTCCCTTGTTCCTTTTAGCTGAATATTTTAATGAACACTTTTATTTCTAAAGGGAGAAGTAGCTGTGATGAACAATTACTAGGCAAACGGAAAATGAGTGCTTAATTTCTCTCTGAAATACTAAAGTCACAAACTAACAAGTATCTATTCAGTTCCTAAAAATGTCAACTTATAAAATTATCTGTATTTTCTAAGTTCACCTATATTGTTCTCACCATTAAAAATGTATGTGCCTCAATTTATCTATTAAAATCTTGGGTAAGGACAGAAAGTGCTATTTGGGAATTGGGAGAAGAACATGGCTACCTATAAGACATATAATGATTTTTGTCTCATTTGAAGGTAGGTATGGCTATGGCAGTAAAATCTAACCCCTTATTTAAAATTTCCAGGACATGTTTTCAGAAAAAAAATGTGCACCATTTTCGTTTCTTGCTCCTTTTTACTTAATGAAATGCAAAATGGTTAGAATTCAAAATACTACCTGCACCAAGAGATAGGAGGCATGTTGATGATCATGGAGCATCAAGTGTGAATGGCTAGTTAAATCTTGAAAGTTTATCTTTGGATTTCATGTATATATGAGAGAAATAAATTTCACCTATTTTTTTATTTCAGTTTTTTTGACATGCTTGTGTCCAAACCCACTTGTGACTGATAAATTTCTTCACCAGTCATCCTATTGTCCAAACTTTTTCTTATTATATTTACCAAAATCCAGCAAGATTAGATGTTCAGTGTTCTTTTAGAAAGCATTATACATTTTCATGTTTGACCTTTTGTTCAATCTATTCTTTCTGAACATACGTGATGTTTCCTGGTCTGTTGGAATTCTCTTTTCCTCAGGCACATTTTAGCTTTCTTATATCATGATGGAGTAATCTTTCTATAAATTCCTGTAATATCATTCATATGATGGAATTTCCATAAACATATTAGATAATAAGGTTCGTAAGGGATGGAACCAGTTCATTGCAGCAGATATACATTGAGCACCTATCATATGTCAGACATTAGGCTAGAGATGACTGAGTTGGGAAGGATGATGGAGACAATACCCTTACCCACAAAGATTTCATAATTTAGTAAAAGGTATTTATATGAATTACTACTAAAATGTGAACACAGGAATAGGAACAACACATTGTAGAATTACAAATGAGGATATGAATGGGAAACAGTTTCTCCAAGAAGATATTTAGGCTTAACTCAAAATATCAGTAGGCTTTTATTGAAGAGGTGACATCAGAGGAAACTGTGTATGAAAAAGGAAAAAGTGGAAAATAGCCTCTTGCATTGAAAGCTCTGGATATTTAGCTGGAGGCAGGCATTGATTATGAAGAGGGGAGTTGGAAGAAATGAATGCTACTCTTCATTAGAAAAGGGAGCACAGAAAAATTATTTTAAGCATGGGTCATAGGAACAAATGGTTATCAATGTGACATTTATGTCCTTTTTTTTTCATGAAAGAGGAAATATCTGTTGAAGAGATGGGAAATTGAATGGGGGATTATTGATGTGGACAGACCACAGTTCATGGATCTAACACATTGGCCAATGTGGCAACAAAATAAACAGAGACTGTTCAAAATGGTTAGTTAAAGAGATTTTTGAATGAAACATAAGGGGGAAGAAAAATTGCTTTGACTAGCTTCTGCTTTCTTGGTAAAGTTGGAAATAGACTGAGTTTCTAAAAGAAAGTTGCTATGTGATTGTGAACATAACATGATCACTTCCATTAAGTGAGTTCTCATACTTGCTTATTGCATTAATATACACTATAATCCATCCTAAATTATCTTGTTATTATATTTTCATTTAAACATAGTGAGTTCTTAGGGAAGAAAACAGGAAAGAAGTTCTGTAGAACAGCTGTGGGATATAGTAGCACAGAGCAGATTTATCTCCATTTGTGGGTGTTCAATAAGACCTCATGGTCTGAATTTACCCAAAGCAACCCTCACTGTATCTTTGTAATAAGGTTGATAGGGTTGACTATATCTTTTATTTAGCCTTTTGTTTTGATAAATGGGGAGAATATATTTTTAAAATTATTTTTGTGAGCCAAGATGAATTCTCATAAAGGAAAATATAGGTATGGAGAAGCATACAGTCTATGTATGGCATTAGATGAACAGCCCAGAGGCCCAAAGTTTTGTCACAGTATGTGAGGCTTCTCTGAGATCATAGTATTGCTTCTTATTAGAAAACATCTATCATTTATTGGCAAGTGCCATTTAGAAGAGTGTGTAGCTCAGAGAGAGAGAGAGAAAGAGAGAGAGCAAGAGAGAGCGAGAAAGCAATATTCTGGTAGGCTACCTTTTGAAGTGATAAACACCTTTTATGTCATTTAATAATGGTTTGGATAGGTTTGAAGAACTATTATATCAGATATTCTAAAAACATGGAATATAAATTTGGTGAATTCTTTCAGTCATTTGAATCTTACATTAACCAGTCATAGTGTCTTAAAGTAGTTTATTTGATTCATTTAAGGGTGTGGTTACAGTAGGGATAAAATTCTTGGGCCTATTGTAGTTTCTTCTACAGGTGATGCAGAAGATTAACATCCACTACTGTTTTCTCCTTTCTAGAGCATGTAGCAAACCAAAACAAAAAAGGAAAGGCTTATCTTTTCCTTTTTTATAATGGACAAGATAAGCCATTTCTAAATATTAATAAAACATAGATCACGACCTCAAAATCTGGTCAGAGAGACAGAAATTTCTTTTTAATTTTGTTTTTTTTCCTCTCATATTTTGATTAATTTGGGGAATAATTTCTGCTAAATTGCTTCCAAAATCAAAATTGAAAATTATATTTACCTAACTTATTATAGTAACCTAACCCATAGTTTTAGGTTGCTGCATAATAAATAGTCCTTCTCCTCCCTCTTGGTGTGAGCCTGCTCTTCATTTTCTTCATATTTCTTTACATACTTTTGAAATAATTTTATTTATGGTACAGATTCTCTGCCTAGGGAATCCTAAGATTTCAAACTTTATGCAATGGTGATGTCATATATCAATAATTTTATAGGCTATATTCAATATTTTTATTTTAATGTATTTTGCATTAAATCAATTCAACTAATTTTATTTGAAAATAATAATGTTGGTCTTTACATTTAGCTGGAGATAAAAATATAGCTGCATGAGATAGTCACTAGTTTATAGGTTAACTTCTGTCACCAAGAATGTTGAGATAATGCTGAGTCCGTAACCTCACTGGATGAAGCTGAACTCCAAAAAATACAATCTTATATTAGAAAAAATTTTGATCAAATATTATTTTAAGAGGATTATAGGTGTATTTGGAATGCCCTTTTAACAAAATAGGTCAATGATTACTACTACCTCATCTCATTTCCTTTACCATAACATTAATTAGAGATAATTCATTTACTATTTGTGTGAACAGAATAGATAATATACATTGGTCTTGACTTTGATTCTTTTTTCTTTTTTCAAACTAACATCAAATAGCTACAAGAGGAAGATTCTTGTCCAATCAAGATTTGGTTTAAAATGGATGAATTATAATAATAAAACTTTCATATTATTATCTCACCTAAAAATGCATGACTGATACTGTGACAAGAATAAAGACAAGGTAGAGTAATACAAAGTAGAGTTTTTGTATATGTTTATATATTTTTTAAAACACAAGTGATTAATGAATTGGAATTATACTTCTTCATCTGTATATATTTTCATAAGACTGGAAAAGACTTTGAAAAGTTACCTAATATATTGTGTAGAACAGGAATACATCTAAATTATCATACACTGTCTTAGATAAGAATCCAGTGGCCTCAGAATGAGATTTCCTAGATTTGAATCTCAGTTCTGTCACTCATTAGCTTTGGACTTGAATAATTATTTAATATTTATGGACCTATCTTACCATCTGTGAAAAAGACATAATTATAAGGAAGTTGTATAGATTATATAAAATAATCTATTTAAAATGTTTGTACTCCAAAGTTAAATAGGTAAATGATAACTATTATTTTCGTTGGGTATATACTTATGTAATTTCCATAGTACAGTAGATTTCCTAAAGCCAATTCTATTTCCTCAAGCTAAGCTTTTTTGTGCTGTGTAGCCTAAATTATTTCTACACAGTTTAGGCCAATATTATTCATCTTCCAAAATTAAAACAAAAAATACTCTTTATAATGCTTATTTTCTCATCTTTCTATATAAAAATTATCACTACTCATTACATTGTCGTTTTTACTGTTCTACTTCTATATTCTTCACAAAATTGAATTGTTGCAATTTTGTTTGCAAAGGGAACTGAACTTAATTGAAATATTTTGACCCCAAACAGTAGGAGAGAATGAAGAGAAGGAATCTATGCCCATACTTAATAGTCTAAGGGATTTGGACCAACCCTTCTAACAAAACAAGTAAAAATGTTGGGTAAAATATTTTTAAATATTTTTTGTGAGCATGGAGTTTCTGAGAGAATGTCAGAAATTACGAGGCATCAATAGTAAAGCAGTATTTAAGATAGGAAAGTAGATCACTGTAGATTTGCTAAATCTAATGACACTGAGCTTAGCATTTGATTGCTTTTCAGGGAAAAAAAAGAAAAGAAAAGAAAGAAAAAGGGATCAAATCGTAGGGCCAAGAAGAGTCACACTTTATCCATGAAACTGGAGTTCTAAAAAATGATGCTCTCAGGGAAAGGGTTAAAAAAAAAACTTTTCTGTCTCTTCCTGGCAGAGAAATAGAGTAGTACAGCATAGAAATGGAAACCACAAGTCTGGTAATTTACAAATATGCACTCAAAATTGGTACTACCTGAAGGTACTCAAAATTCTTTAATCAGAATTCAGTTTAAAATTATCCCAAATTCATGTTATCCTAGGTCTTTGGCAAAAGCAATATGAATCATCTCTAATGGAATACAGTTTATCCTTGGCTTTAAATAATTTGCATTAATAAATTTCTAAGGAAAATGATAAAATAGTAGAAAAAAGCAAACATGTCAACAAGGTACAATGAGTTAGAAATCAGCAAAACAACATCAGAATCAGACTCACAAGTCTTCAATGTCTGAAATAATCAGACACAGACTATGAGCCAACAGTAGTTACTGTATTTAAACAGATTTTTAAAAGATTTGAAAATATTTATAGAAGAATGAACTATAAAGTATGACTTAAATGTTCAATAATTGAAATTAAAACTCAATGTATGCATATATGTTTAAGAGTGGGTTGGATACAGAAAAAGAGATAATTAATGAATTAGAAGACAGATCAGAAAAATTTATGTAAAAAGAAGTATAGAGAATCGAAGGTCAGAAAGAAATATGAGACCCAGAAATAAATTAATGTCTGTATGGCCAAGTAATCTATGATAAAGGAAGCAAGAATTTGCATTGGGCTAAAAGCAATCTATTCAACAAGTGGTGTTGGGAAAACTAGACAGGTATATGCAATAAAAAATGAAATTGGACCACCTTTTTACACCATATACAAAAAATAAACTCAAAATGGATTAAGGACTTACATGTAATATAAGACCTGAAATTATAAAACTCTTAGAAGAAAATATAGGAAGTAACCTCTCAGACATTACCCTTCGTAATACCTTCAGTGATATGTCTTCTTGGGCAAGGGAAACAAAAGAAGAATAAATAAATGGGAGTATATCAGACAAAAAGTTTATTTAACAGCAAAAGAAACCATCAATGAAACAAAAAGACATTCTACAGAATAGAGAACATATTTGCCAATGAGCCATCCAATAAAGGGTTAATTATCCAAAATATACAAGAAACTCATACAACTCAACACTAAAAAAGTAAACAACCCAATTAAAAATTAGGCAGAAGACCTGAATAGACATTTCTCCAAAGAGGACATACAGGTGGGCAATAGACATATGAAAAGGTGCTCAACATTACTAATCATCAGAGAAATGAAAATCAAAACCACAATAAGATACCACCTCCTTCCTATGAGAATGACTATTATCAATAAATCAACCAATAAGTATTGGCAAAGATGTGGAGAAAAGGGAACACTTGTGCATTATTGGTTGGACTGGAAATTCATCCAGTTACTACGGCAAACAGTGTGGAAGTTTCTCAGAAAAATAAAAGTGGAACTACCTTATGATCCAGCATTTCCACTCTTGCATATTTATATAGAGAAATCCAAAACACTACTTCAAGAAAATATATCCACCCCTATGTTTATTGCAGCATTATGCACAACAGATAAAATATGGAAATAACTGAAATGCTTATCAATAAATGATTGGGTAAAAAAAGCCATGGTACATTTACACAATTAAGTATTACTTGGCCATAAGGAAGAATAATACCTTACCTTTTATAACAACATGGATGGAAGTAGAAGATATGCTAAGCAAAATAAGTCAGACTGAGAAAGACAAATATCATGTAATCTCACTAATATGTGGAATATAAAGAACAGAATAAATAAACAATCAAAATAGAAAATAAAAATAAGTCACGAACATAGACAATCATTTAGTAGTTACCAGAGGGAATGGAGGGGAGGTGGGTGGAAAAGGAAGGAAGGGGATTAAAGTACATGGTAATGGAAGGAGAATAGACTCTGGGTGGTGAGATCACAATGCAACACATAGATAATGAAGAACTGTACACCTGGAACCTATGTAATTTTACTAACCAATTTTAATTAAAAATAAAGAAATATGAGAAATGATAAGAAACATGGAAGATAGAGTGTGAGGTTTAATCAGAAAGAGAGGACAATGAAAATGTGGCAATAAACAAAATTTGGTTACATGTTGCCTGAAAATATCCTATAACTGATGAAAGTTCCTGATGAATTGATATAAAAGTACAGAGGATCTCAAGCAAGAGAAAAAAAAAGAAATTCACACCTATACATACTGTTGAGAAAGACAAATACAAAACAACCAGAGGGGAAAAATCGACAGATTAGCTTTAAAGGAGAAGCAGCTTATTATATTTTTTAATGACAACACTAGAAGACAATAAAATGATTTTCTCAATATTCTGACAAAAAATGATTATCAATGTAGTTTTCTATACCCAGCAAAAGTATCTTTAATAAAAATGAAGGTTAAATAAATAACCAGTCATTCCCTCTCCAAAAACCCCTTGTTCTTGTCTATTTAATGTTCACATTTTTGAAAGGTGCATATTTTTTATTATAAAAGTATTTCAAGATTTAAATTTGATGTCACTCAAAGATATGGGAATCTCTTTCATCATACAAATTAGTGAAATATAATCAGTTATTATAATTTGAATCAGTTAATATTCTTCCAAAGAACAAGATTCTAGGGTAGAATCCAAAAGATTTATTACCTGGCTGACAATTGCATATACTCATGCAATGTTTCTCTTGTTCCTCCAGCTGGTTTTGATAAGCTACTTTAATGGAATGAAGGTCATATTTATATCATCCCCAGTGTAGACCTGTAAGCTTAGTGCTCCGTCATGGTCACAGACCATCAATAACACCTAGAATATATTGTTAAACAGAGAACAGAGGGTGAGAGTATAAATAAATCAGAGTGAACATGTAACCACCATAGAAAAATCTACTTTAAAGGTCTTATTGTGCCAACAGTAAAGAATCCTCCATACTTCATTCGATCAAGGGACTCTATGGAGAAAACAAGCACCACAGTGTACTTTAGAAGATGTGGCTCTTTCTGATGTTAAACACATATGACTCAACACATTTCCCACTTAGTTTTCCCACTCAGCAATCCAAAATTCACTATTGTAAATAGATAAATGTTCTATAGCACCTTCAGATTTTCTCAGATACACATAGGTGCTTTCAGTGCCACACAAAGTATTAAATTCATCTTACAGAGTTTGAAAGTGCATCAAATACAGTAATGAGGAAAGCGGGAAAATATACAAGTTCAAAGGTTTCCTCTGAGACTTGCAAAATATGCATTAGAAGTGAGCAATTTAAGCACCATAAATTTTATTACCAATCCCAAATTTATCCTGAGCCTTCTATTTTAGCTGATTTACATTTCATGCTGTCTTCAGGGAACAGTAATGAGTTTAGTCTTGCTTATATCTGGGGCCAGATTGTATGGCTCATGCAGAAAAAGTTACTTAGTTAAAGTAATATAAGCGGAACACCAAATTATTATTTTATAATTTGCTCTCTGTTTCTAAAGAAAAATAGTTGGCCAAATGTAGTATTTTATGTAGTTTTTTTTCAAGCTAGTATTTTTCTGTTAAATTTTTCTTAATCTTTAGTTCTGGGTTATGCTTTTTCTAGATTTTTGTCACAATTATCCCTACATAATCAAAGAATATAATGGTAAACCTATGTCAATTTTAATTTTTATTTCATCTATCTCATTTTCTATACATCTTATCTATCTGTCATCTGTCTATCTATCTACCTCAAGATTGTGCCTTGATAATATAATTGCTTAAGAAAGCATATTGAACATGCAAATGGGCATTGTAGAGCAAAAGGCTTAAATTATTTTCTTGCTGGATGGATCTCGTATACTTTATATATGTATATATTTTCACTTATTTCTAGGAAGGATACCAAGCAAAATAAAGAGGTCAATATTATAAAAAGAAACAGTCCCAATTTTTCAAGTTCCTCTTCTCTACTATGTCCAGTAACTTGTATTCCTTCCAAGCACATGCAGAATACAAACAAAATTAAAAAATACTGCAAAACTGGCTGTTTCCTTGCAGAAGAGTAGACAGCGAATACTGTCAGTGCTACATAGAGCCTCCAGTTTACAAGTGTTCATCTGTCACTTTTTTTCTTTAAATCAAATGTACTAGATGAATAGTTTAATTTTCCAGTCATAGGTCTCTCTCACAAAAAAGAATGTTGTGATTGACACTGTGATGTGTCTCTAGTTGTTTTAGAATCCCAACTAATATTTTGTTCAATATTTGCTTTGGACTTCTATGACTACTCACGTAATATTATTCTAAATATCTAGTTTGCAACCTAGAGCAGGGGTCCTCAATCCCTGGGCTATGGACTGCTACTGGTCCTTGATCTGTTAGGAACAGGGCCGCACAGCAGGAGGTGAGCAGCGGGCAAGTGAGCAAAGCTTTATCTGTATTTACAGCTGAAATCCCTTGCATTGCCTCCTGTCAGATCAGCGGGGGCATTAGATTCTCATAGGAGTGTGAACCTTATTGTGAACTCAGCATGTGAAGGATCTAGGTGGCACATTCCAAAGGAGAATCTAATGCCTGATAATCTGAGGTGGAGCTGAGGTGGTGATGCTAGCATTGGGGAGTGGCTGCAAATACAGATTAACATTAGCAGAGAGGTTTGACTGCACAGAGACCATGATAAACCAGTTGCTTGCAGACTCATGTCAAAATCCTATCAGTGAGTGGCAAATGACAGTTAAGCTGCATCTGGTGGCAGACTTTAAGTCAGAATCTAACACTTATTTAATCCTGACATAGTCTGCCCATTAGTTTATTTACCACTTCCATCTGTGCCTCTTTTTCAGACTGTCACCTGAAACAATCCGCCCCCCCCCCCACCATCCGTGGAAAAATTGTCTTCCATGAAACTGGTTCCTGGTGCCAAAAATGTTGGAGACTGCTGAGCTAGGGGATAGCCCAAAGAGAAGCCATTCAAATATCAATGGCAAGAAGCATAAACCGAGTAAATAATTCATAATTAACATAGGCATTTCTTTTTGCTAGTATGTTTGTAAATTTTGGTGTAACATAGTTTTGAAATTTATTGAAGATGATTAGAAAACAACACAGAATCTGCAGTGTTTAAAATTTAATCTACCTATATTTTTTGAGATGCATACTTGATCCTTCTACCTGATTTTTCAACCGATTTGATAATGTTCTCAAGACCAACGTTTATGATTCTGACTACAACTTTCTCTAAAGAATATAAATGTCATTATAATCTCACAAAGATAATGGAAATTATGTATACAATTATTTAGTGAAATCCTTCTGTAGCTGAATGATCAACATTAAAATGCTAATATTAGTTGAATGCTTACCATTTGCCTGATATTCTAAGAAGCACTTAATACACATTATCCCAATATCAATCATTTCAATATTAGCATTAATATCTCCTTTGTACTAATGAGGAAAATGCTATTAAAAGTGGTTAAAGACATTTCTCAAGGATATTGCATCAGGTATTATACTTAATTCTGGAGACTGAATTTGAATTTGTCTGATTTCAGAGGTTTTATCCTTAGCCAGTATGCTCTTCTTTCTTGTAAGATACTGTTGAAATCATTGAGTGGGTTTGCATATTTGTTCTGAATAGGATAATGTGAGTTTTAGGTCATTTAATAGCAAGTATAACTGTGATTTCTCAAGACATGCTCCCTTCTTCACCTCTGAAATTACACAATGCTCACCCCATCTGGAATCATGACATTTTTGGTTGGCCTCTTAGCAAGTGTCAGCATCTTTGCCACATGGTTGGAGGCCAGATACCAGTTTGTCACCATATAATGTGTTCTCCCTGTCTGGTTGGGAGCATATAGCAGGTGCTTAGAAATTCTGCTGTCATCTATTCTCTACACATGACTGGTCCATGTTCAGCTGAATTATGGTGAATATCACTTGAGAACTGCTGTGGTGGCTACACTTCAAGACCTGGCTATAATCATGCCTACAATTTAATATTCAGCAGAGCACTTAGATGAAATTGTTAAAATCAGTCAAGAAATCAGATACGCTCATATCATTTTTAAGTTTTATCACCATATAATACATGGTACCTCAACATAGTTCTAAAGATGTTAAGCTTGACCTTGATATTAAAACACGGTTGAAATTCCTGTTTTAAGGTTTGCTATTAAAGACTGTCAACACTGTGCTTTTTACAAATTTCTGATGTTTTTTAATCATCTGGGTTACAATTTAGAAACTCATTTAGATTGAAATCAACAACAAAGGTTTATGTAAACAGACTTCTAGAAAACAATTTATATTAATTTAGAATATTTACATTAAACCCATAAAGAATAAATGTTTGCCTGGATTTAGCAAATGTTTTAAATAAAAATTAAGATGTAAAAAAAATTATGAATTAGAGAATTCTTAGTCATTCTAAAAATTTTTTAACCTTTAAAAGCATGTGAACATTTATGACTTTCAATGAATGACTTGATTGAAATATATTGAATGCAACTTTCTTGATTCATATACTTACTGCATATAGCAAGTATACCTATATGGAGATTCTGGAAATTTAAAGCTAAGGGAGTGATTTTTAGATCAATAGCAAAACTCCAGATGTACATGAATTTTGATATATTTCAAAAGGAAGTCTTTCTTGAAATGATATATGTTATTTGAAGAATGTGTACTTAATTTATATGAGAGGGAAGATATTTTTGTTTCCAGACCTCAGCTTTGAATTTTCTTCTGTTCATTTAGTTCCCAGCAGGTGTCTCTATACAGCAGCTTTACTCAAAAAGAACAAAATGACAAGAACTAATTGTACAAGAAAGAATATAATGAATAAGTAGAGAAATGAACTACTTATAGAATGCATCTTTGTTAACAATATAAAGTCAAAATATTTTAAAGATAGGTGTTATCCATAAGTCATTACAGAGAATATTTTGGTTTATTTCTTGATTTTATTTGTTTAACCAACTTTTTCAAAAGAGACCTAGAAAAAGCATTTAAAGCAGCTATAATATGTACAACCTAACTACAAATATAAACCTTCTCTGACAGGATATTGATTTATATTTTGGCATCTTGAGCTGATAACTCCTTTCATCATCATGGGTGAAATATAAAAGAAGTAGGGCTGAAATCTTTGCTATGATCATAAACAGTGATTTAAAATTGATAATGGGCAGTGGAGAGATTAAAAAGTGAAAGGAAGATGTAAAATAATGGTATATAGTGATGCAATTTATCCAATTCTCCTTGCACAATGGATTTCAAAACCTTACTTTGTTTTATTTAGAATGAGACGTGAAAGAATGAACATTTTTAATTCTTGTCAGTATATGAACATTTTAACCAAACAAAATTTGTGCTTTGATGGATGTAAGTTTAATTTTTACTCTAACCTAAATACACTTGATCTTAGCCAAAAGGTCGAGAAGCAATACTCTAATCTACATAGAATGCAGAATTTTCACTCTTCCTATAAAAGTAATTAAGCATTATCCCATCTTCTTATTGTAATAGCAGATGAATTCACCACAGCATTCTGAGATAAATAATTAATGAAATGGATATATACCTAAAATTCTAAATAGTATTAACTAAGCATTTTCTAAGCTAACTTAAATTTTGACATGTAGTGTTTCTGTTGCTCAGCAAGTAAAACTTTGTCCAGTTAAAATATGTATGAAAACTACAAATATAGAACATACAATGATAAAAATATTAAAAAGTATTGATTTTATAAAAATTTTCAAAATAGGTAAAATTTTTTACTGCATTGATACCAAGGACACAGTTTGCTGTACTTACATATTTATTGTAGTTTTCACTACATGAGTAGAAATTTTAATATCTTGAACCAAATATGTTACAAAAATATGTGAGTATTTTAGACAATTAGAATAACTATACTCAGTTTGGTCCCAATGATCCTTTCACTCTGATGTTATATGTCTTTTATTCTCTCCTATTCAGAAATAGATGTATTGATGTGTATGGCCACTAAAGAGATCTTGCAGATTGCTACCATACTTTCAGAAGGGAAGAGAACTTTTATAAATCATTTTACTTAGATAATCTACTTAGAGAGTCTCTTTGGAAATTATCAGATAGTATCTTCTGCTTTAAGATGATAATCTGAAAATTCATTTGCCACTCTTTCAAAGTCTGTTTTTAATGCTAAGAACACAATTACAAAAGCAAATTATTAATTGTAATGAGAAACAAGAAAGGGAGATATCTCAAAAATAAGTAGGGTTTTGTCCAAGGGAGTGAAGGAGAAGCTCCTAGTTCTGAGTCAACAAATTAAAAGAAAGGGTTGTAAAGTAACAAAAAAGGGGTTCATAACAGAAAGGGTTTCATTTGTCATATTCATTACTATAGCTCCACCATCTAGAATTGTATTGGAAACATAAATCATTTAATATATGATACAGAATTTTGCTCTGAGAGGGTAAGGAGAGCCACCTTTCTTTTATGGTTATTATTTTTTTTCTCTTGATCACTAATGAAGTTGCAGAAATTGACCATGGTTTAAGTATTTATATCACACAATACAAAAAAATACTTCAAATAAAGGCTTGTCTCCCCACTCACCAGGAGACCTAATTTTTAAGTATTAACCAACATCTACTATATAAAATTCACTTAAAAATTTGCTTATCAACAACTTTTTATCAGAAGATGAACATGATTATTGCTAATAATTTTTATTTTGAAAGATATCATGCCTACAGTAAAGTAGCGAGGTTGATAGAATAAATAAAACATATATGCTTGTTCTCTCAAGTCAGCTATTAATATTTTGTCACAGTTGTTCTATTTTGTACATTCTGTATGTCACAAACATTCCTTTTTCCCATCCTGCTGAACCTTATGAAAATAAGTAGCTTGTGTATCACAAACACTATCCTACATAACCACCCCCCCACACACAAATTAGCTCATCTAATATTTAAGAAATATAATCTCAATACAATAATATTATCTCGTTCATTTTATACCTATGTTTAAAAGATATGCAAAACATCTTTTATTGTTCTGATACAGATACAATCAAGGGCCACCCACTGCATCTGATAATAATGTCTCTTTGGTCTTCTTTAACCTACATCAGTTCCTGTACCTTTTTATATTTCTATATTAGGTCTGTCTAAATATCTTGTTCCCCATAAGCTTTAACCCTATAGTTATAACATCGTTGATAGTCTTTCTCTGAATGAGTACTTTTTTTTTTTTTGGTTGGTTCCCTGACTGGGAAGCGAACCCAGACCATGGTGGTGAGAGCACCAAAACCTAACCACTAGACCACCAGGGAACCCCTGAATCAGTGAATACTGTCAACTCTCTGTATCCACACATTCCACATCCATGGATTCAGTGAACCATGGATCAATAAATTGTTATATTGTTATTAATGTGTACTGTGTAGTTAGGACTTCAATGGTTGTATTTATACTTAACATGTATAGACATTTTTTTCTTGTCATTATTCCCTAAACAACTATAACAACTATTTACATAGCATTTACATTGTATTAAGTATTATAAACGATCTATAGAAGGCTAAGAGGGGAGTCTAATATTTTGGCTTCCCTGGGCCACATAAGAAGAAGAATTGTCTTGGGCCACACATAAAATACACTAATGATAGCTGATGAGCTAAAAAAAAAAAAAAAAAAAAAAAAAAAAAAAAAAAAAAAAAAAAAAAAAAAAAAAAAAAAAAAAAAAAAAAAAAAAAAAAAAAAAAAAAAAAAAAAAAAAAAGGTCCATGCACAATTTTCAGAATGATTTAAGAAAGTTTATGAATTTGTGTTGGGCCACACTCAAAGCCATCCTGGGTCACATGTGGACTGCGGGATGGCTTTGATTTAGAGTACACAGTCTGACAATTAAGGTCATGAACTTGCCACTATATACTTATGATGTCAGCACTGTACAAACAACTTGGTAAGGTTTCATAACCTTGGCATATCTGTGTCTCACAGCTGTGTTTGTGTCAACATGTGGCAGTGTCTTGCTGAGTAGCATTCATTATTTTTGTTGCACGCCTTTGTGTGCTTTTGCAAGAATATCAGAGCTTGAATTAGAGCAATGAACAAACATTAAATTTTTTGTTAAACTTAGCAAGAGTGGAAGTGAAATCAGGTACATGTTAGTCTAAGTTTATTGGGAGAATACCATGAAGAAAATGGTGGTGTACAAATGGATTAAATGTTTTTCTGAGGAGAGAGAAAGCATCACTGATGAAGAGACATCAGGGTGGTCAGTAATGAGCAGAACTGATGAAAACATTGCAAAAATGCATCAAATTGTGCATCAAATCATTGGTTGCCTATGAGAAGTGTAGTTGACCAAGTAAACATAAATAGAGAAACAAGAAAATCTTAACTGAAAACCTTGGCATGAGAAAGGTCTGTGCAAAAATGGCCCTAAAGGAGCTCACCGATGAACAATGGCAAAGGAGAGTGGAAATTTGCCAAGACCTTTTGGAGAGGCAAGATGATGTTTTTGGGCATATTATCACTGGTGATGAAACATGGATGTACCTATATGACCCTGAAACAAAGCATCAAAGTGGACAATGGCACTTCTCCGTGACCTATTGTTTCGCCAGTGCAAATCAAGAGTCCAATGTTGCTAGCCTTTTCTGATATTAGAGGGATTGTTCATTATTAATTTATACCACTGGACAAACAGTCAACCAAGATTACCATTTGAAAGTGCTGAAAGTCTGAGTGAGAAAGTTAGATGAAAACAACCTGAATGTTTAGCCAACAAGTCATGGCTCTTGCATCATGACAGTCCAGCAGCTCACACGGCACTTTCTGTGAGGGAGTTGTTAGCCATTACACAAATAACTATATTCAAACACTCTCCTTATTCACCTGATCTGACCCCCAGTGACTTTTATTTCCCCCTTAATACAAAGGGAATATTGAAAGGAAGACATTTTGATGACATTCAGGACATTAAGGGTCACACGACAACAGCTTTGATGGCCACTCCAGAAAGAGTTCCAAAATTGCTCTGAAGGGTGGACTGGGTACTGGTGTCAATTCATAGCTTCCCAAGGGGAGTACTTCAGAGGTGACCGTGGTGATATTTAGCAATGAGGAATGTAGCACTTTTTCTAGGATTAGTTCGCATATTTAATTGTCATAAATTGTATTGCCTGCTGATTGGACAAATTTGATATAGAGTATATGGAAGGATGTACATAGATTATATGCAAGTACACTATGCCATTTATATGAGAGACGTGAACATCTGTGGATTTCTATGTCTCTGGGGGATCCTGGAATGAATCCCCTGCAGATACCAAGGGAAGACTATACCTGTACAATATTTTAAATTCTATCTAATGGTTCAGATTTCTTAAAATATTAGACAAATCACACATGACACAATTATAATAACAATCAAGAATGAATGTAATATAAATCATAACTGTAAAATTAATAATACAAATAAAATTTGAGGTAGATGAGTGGAGAAAAAATACAGTTTTAATTTTTAATTTTTCACAGTATGAAGTCAATTATATCCAACATCACTTCAAAGATTATTTTAAGTATATTATCTAAAGTCATAGAGGGAAATTCTAGAGCAAGATTTCTCAACAGAGGCACTATTGATTTGTTTGGATGGGATGATTCTTTGTTTTGAGGCTCTGTCCTATGCATGACAGAATGTTTAACAACATGTCTGGTACCTACCCATTAGATGCCAGTAACACACACCCCTTCCCAATTGTTGCAACCAAAAATGTCTTTAGACTTGCCAAATGTTTCCTAGGGGAATAAAATCAGTGTTGTTCAGAAACACTTTGCTTTAGATATAAATATATAGCTATGAACTCAAAAGGGGAGAAATGAGAGTCAGAAGGTACTGTAATTGCATATGTCATCTGTTAGAGTATGAAATCAGTATATAACTGCCTAATTACAATAAATTAAGAAATAGTTATATCATTTAAATTGATAATAGAAGCAAATAGAAATAATAAAATATAAATGTTTCCTACATATCAGCTGCAGGAAAAAGGAGACTGTGTTTGATTTCTATGTACTGTTCATTATTTTTCCTTACATGAGCATGTATCATGGCTTTAAGTCAGTTAAACTAGAATGGATATGAACATGCAAATAATTGAATTAGAGAAGATTGAGCATTAACTTCAGCAAAGAGCAAGGAAATTAACTCTTTCTTTTCTTTTTTCACATATTTTCCTAATTATAGTGATTCTTCCTCTTCTCCTTTGGCCTGGAGCCTTCTGGTTCCACACTGCCCTTTCAAAGTATCTGTTGCTAAGAAAACAGTATTTATTCTGAGCTAAATCCTTCTTATCACACCGTACCCCCACTCTCTTTTACTTGACTTCATTAGGACACAAATACTGAGAATTGGTGGAAAAAAGGGAAGAGATCTTATTCTCTTAGATTTGTCATTAATTGATGAGATTTTTAAAAAATTTTATTAAATCCTTTATATTCCTGGGTGCCTCAGGACTTGTCTTTAAAATAAAAACAACTAATTAAATGACTTAATTCTCTAAGGACTCTAAAATTTCAAATTGCTTAGGAAAAATTACTCTCAAAAAAAAATTACTCTCTTTACACATAGAATCTATTATATTTGAACAGATCACAAATTACTGGTTTTACAGAAAACACATCTTGAAAAATAATAATTGTAGGCTTTAAGCTTCCTTTTTCAGGGTTAACCTATTAAAATAGTATTTATATATGCACTGACCCATATATTTATCTACTGAATGGTTTTAAATAAAGTTTACTTAGATACATTTTGGATTTAAATGTAGCAGATTGGTGTACTTTACTTTTCAAATATACCCAGTTTACAGTTCTTCCTTCTTTACACTAAATCTCATTTCTGACAAGTGGTTTGCTCTATTAGCTTTATTGGAGATATAAAAATATAGATAGAATATTTTTCTAGCAATCATCTACAATAATGAAAATTTCCTTTTCAAGTGGGCACTTGTACTTTTTCATGACACTTTGTAGCAATAATTAGGAGATTAACTGACGTCATGGGAGCCCCATTTCTCAGTAGATGGTCATGCAAAAAATATATTTAAAGGATTGCATAAATACAGCAACAAAGGATACAGAAGACAATTTTGGTAAATTTTATTTCATTAAAAAATTCTGCTCTGTGAACACACTTCACAAAAATGAAAAGGCAAGCATATACTGAGAGACTATATGTGCAAAACACATACATGACAATAGACTTGTATCCTTAATTATAAAGAATCCCAAATATAATATTTCATAGTGAATACTTAACAAGAATACTAAGAAGAAAACAAACAACTAAATAAAAAATGGGCAAAGAATTTGACAGGCATTCCCCAAAGAATACTTGAATGACAAATAAGCACATTAAGAAGATGTTCGAAATCAGTAGTCACTGGGGAAATTCAAATTGAAACCATGAGATACCATTACACACCCATTAGGATGACTAAAACAATACCAAAGGCTTGCAAGGATGCAGAACAAATGAAACTCTCATATGTTGCTAGTGAGAATAAAAATGATACAGCTATTTTAGAAGAAAAGTTTGGAAGTTTTTTATAAAATTAGACATAATCTTATCATTTAACTTAATAATTCTACTCCTACATATTTACTCAAAATAAATGAAAACATAGGGTCACAGAGAAACTTGTATGCAAATGTTTCTAATGGTTTCATTTATTATTGTCAAAAATTGGGAAAACCTAAATCTCCTCCAACTGGTGAATGGATAAATGAGTTGTGACGTATCTAGAATAATATTTAGCAATAAAAAAGGAACAGACTAATGATATGCACACCAACATGGATGAATCTCAAATGCTCATGCTAAGTGACTGAAGCCAAATAGAAAAAGTTATATAGAGTATGATTCCATATAGATAGCATTCTAGTAAATTATAGAAAGAGAAAATATATCAGTGTTTGCTATGAGCAAGCATAGTAGGAGGGGTTGACTCTACAGGGCAGCAAGAGGAATATTTTTTAGGGTCTTGAAATAGTTTTGTATCTTGATTGTGGTCATGGTTGTATGTAAACATTTATCAAAATTTATAAGACTGTAAATCAAAAATAATAAAATTATTCTGAGTAAACTTAAAATGAATAAAATTGTAACAATAACAACAATGAAAGTCTAGATGAGAAACAATGCAGAAATGAGTAATGCAAGGAAAGGAAGTAGCTTGTGGTGTAAGTCAAATTACCTACCAGATATTCAGATCTCGACTTCAATGTTATTTCCTTAAAAAGGCTTACCTGACCATTGAGTGTAAAGTATCTACCTGCCATTTTTTATCACAGCAACTTAATTTAATTCTCTGCCTTGCACTTATTTTAATCTGTTTTCTCATTTACTTATTTTAAAATTATTTTTCGTTATCTGTATTTCTCTGTTAGAATGTCAGCTCCATAAAAGCAGGGACCTCTTCTTTCTTGTTCACAGCTGTGAACCTAAGACTGAGAATAATATTTAGCATAAAGGATCTCTCTCTCTATATATATCTATATCTATCTATATATCTATATCTCTATATAGAGATATAGATATATAGATAGATATAGATAGATATAGATATGTGTGTGTGTGCGTGTGTGTGTGTATTTGTAAAAGTACTGAATGAGAATAAAGTCAATCTTTGAACTTCAAGGGTGGAGAGACAAATTTTTTAATGAAATGACCACATCATGTAATAAATATTGATCAAAATTGAAATAAGTAGAAGTGTCCAAAAAGCAATACTTGATTATTTATTAATATTAATTGATAAAGTAAGGGGTAAAATTGACAAGTATTTAATTAGTATATTGAAAAACTAAACAAAAATGTAAAGTATAAAAAGTTTGAATCAAAAATTCAAATTCAGTAAAGAAAAACAGTTCAATTTAAAACCATATATAACATGAAAAAAAAGGCTGAGGTTTTTTTTGCATAATTTGGACAACAGATACATCATCTAGTTTGTATATATTTGGAAGAAAAGCAGCTAATCTTAGGACTGTCACCAAGAAAGGATTACACATTGCTAGAAAATACAGCTTAAGACACCAATCAACTCTCCACATTAAAATGAGATATCATAAAAAAGAATTGATTGTATATCCCTGATTTAGGCATAAAAATAGGTGCCAGAGTAGCACCATCCAATCAAGAGTTACTCATTTATTTATTTACTTGTGAAGTTCTTTTAAAAAAAGGAGGGGAGACTAAGAATAGTTGGGTTTGGGTTTTGTGTAAGTATGCAAATCTAAGCTTACTTGTTTGAGAATATCAGGCATTCTATATATACGGACATTATTTTCTTCAATGACCCATCTCTATCAGTCTAATTGTGAAAAAACTGTAGATAGCAGATTGATTTTTTTTTTTTTTTTTTTTTTTTTTTTTTTTTTTTTTTTTTTTTTTTTTTTTTACTTTTCTACTTACCAATATTACTGCAAAGAGTGATTCTCAGATGGGAGATCTGATAGTTCATTCTTATACGGTCCTAGTTAGGAGATTGTGTTATAGTAATCTTAAAAGAATACTGTTCTAACTGTACTGCTTCCACTGTTTCCACTATTACTTATTTTGCCAAGGGTGAGACTACTTAGATATAGGAGTTAGAGGAGGGCAATGTTAATATAATCATTATCACTAGCTAAATATGGAAACTGACTCATTTTAGGGGATTTTTATATCTTCTGAGATCTAAATGAACAAAAATACAATCATGAATACCCTGCACTGATATTAAAATATGGCTGCTTAAGCCCACCTTATACAGTTATTCATTTCCTTATCCCCTATTCTTTCATTTATTCACAAGCATTTTACGAGATGTCTATGATGTTACTGGTCCTGTTGTGAATACTTGTTCTCTGTTTGAAACATTTACTGGCAACTGAGGTGTTTGGAAACATGTACCACCACCACTCCTGCCACTTGTTATATTTTTGATAGGACACTTTTGACAAGGCTCTGAATACCTATTTTTTTAAAGATAATAATTTTGCAACAAGGCAAAATTACATGAAATGCTTTGGAGAATACTTGTCTCAGAACAATCTTTTTTTTTTTTTTTTTCTGTATATAAAAGGTAAAGGGATAGCTTAGGGATGGGATAGAAGAGCCTTGTCTCAAGAAAGAAGAGATGCTGAGCTGTTAAGATGTTTGAAAGGAGAAATCTCATTAACAGAGAGTGGGAAGATGCATGGGTACTACCTGAATGTTCTTGTAGGTTGGCAGTATTTTAGATTGGAGAATGAAGGGGGCAGTTTCTTTAGAAAAGAGTGGGGTCTTTGTATTGTGGTGTTTCAAAACTTCAAACTTAGAAAGAATCAAAATTAGACCTTTCCAAGAGTAGGGAATTGTCTGTTATTTTGGTAGTATTCTAAGAATAATTACCAAAGATCCCATAATATTTCTACCAAAGATAAGACAAAGACAATGAACAATGCCTCATATAATTACTTATTTCCCTTTATATAAAAACTACAAAAGACACATGGAGAATTCACTTTTGAGCACATTTATGCCACTGAACATAAATTTGGAGTAAAAGTAAAATTTACAAAAGATTTTCGACCCATTAACAGTGAGCTTGATTACATTTTTATAAAGCAAAGAAAAACAAAGAAAAATGTAAAGGAATAATATTCATTACTCAGTGAAGAAACCAAAACAATGATTCACATTTTATGAGAAATGTTTCTATCAATTTTGAAAAACAAAGAATTAAAATTACTTGAGGAACAAAAACTAAAAACAAAAAAAAATTAAGAAAACATACCTAAGAATTCCTTTTGTAGAATTTTTTGACATTTAATATTATTTTATATTAATTTCTAATACACAACATGTATAGACATTTATATAATTTAAGAAGTGACCCCCTGAGTAGTCTAGTACCGGCACTATACTCATACATAGTTATTACCACATTATTGACTATATTCCCTATGTTTTACTTTACATCCTCAAGACTATTTTGTAACTGCTAATTTGTATTTCTTAATCCCTTCACCTTTTTCATCCTGCTCCCCAACCCTCTTCCCATTTAATACCCTGATAACTCTAGTACTCATCCATCATCAAACATAGTTATTACAGTATTATTGACTATATTACTTATGCTATACCTTTCATCCCTATGACTACTGTATAACAACTATATAATTTGTACTTCTTAATCCCTTCCCCTTTTTCCCTCACTCTCATTCCCACACTCCAATCTGACAGTCATCAAGTTTTTCTCTGTATCTATGCCTTTGTTTTTCTTTAGTTCGTTTGTTTTGTTCTTTAGAGTCCACTTAGAAGTAAAATCTATGATATTTGACTTTCTCTGTCTGACTTACTAATTCACACAATACCTGTAGGTCTGTTCATTTTGCAGATGGAAAGATTTCATTCTTTTACTATGGCCGAATAATATTCCATTGTGTGTGTGTATATATATATATATATATATATATATATATACACATCTCTTCTTTATCCATTCATCCAGATGGGCACCTAGGTTGCCTTCATATCTTGACTATTGTAAATAATGCTGCCATGAACATATGGATTCATACATCTCCTCAAGGTAGAGTTTTGTGTTTCTTTGGATAAATACCCAGAAATGGGATTTCCTTACTTTCAGTCTGTGTATTTCTTTCAAAGTAAAGTGAGGCTCTTGTAGACAGTATCGATAGATATTGGTCTTGTGTTCTTACCCATTCAGAAACCCCATGTCTTTTTTTTTTTTTTTAAGTATTGAATCCATTTACATTTAAAGTAATTGTTGATGGATATGTGGTTATTGCCATTTTATTATTCATATTTTTATCTTTTTTTTTTCATCTTAAAGTCCCTCTAACATTTCTTATAATACTGGTATAATGATAATAAACTCCTTTAACTTTTTCTTGTCTGGGAAGCTCTTTATTTGTCCTTCAATTCCAAATGATAGCTTTGCTGGGTAGTGTTATCTTTGTTGTAGTTCCTTACTTTTTATCACTTTGAGTATTTTATGTCAGTTCATTCTGGCCTGCAAAATTTATGTTGAGAAATCAACTGATAGTTTTATGAAAGCTGCCTTGTATATAACTAATTGCTTTTCTCTTGCCTGCCGCGACCTGCACAGGTAAACAGATGAACTAGAGGGGACACGATGGGGAATGAAGAAATAAACACACAGACACAGACATAGACAGAAAAGCTGAGACCAGGTGGTTCTGTGAGCTCTGATGGACACACAGAGACCCCATCTGACTGCAGCGAGTTTATTTTATAGGGTGGGCAAAGCAAGTGAGATCATAGGAGTAAATCAGTAAAGTGAGACTGGAAGGTTTCTTTTTTTTTTTTTTTTTTTTTTTTGCTTTTTGGTATGTGGGTAGCTCTCTGACTGGGAATCAAACCCAGGCCGCAGCACTGACAGCGCCAGCGCCGAAGCCTTAAGCCACTACACCATCAGGGAACTCCCTGGAAGGTTTCTTAACTAGGAAATATAGTTATGGATAACTGCATTTAATCAATATTTTGGTACATGTTGTTAAGGTATTACTGATTGTATTATTATTCTCTTCAAAGCAGGCAAGCCATAAGTCATGTCTTGAATCATCTCCAGAGACCAAACAACTTTGCTCACTATGTCATATTTTTCCACCCAAGCCAGAAACCACATCCTGAGTATTGTCCTTGTTCACCCAGCTCTGGGCTGCCTTGCAAAACCCTTGAACTGTGGATTCCAAGCACACAGGTAGCCTTGCTAAAACCTGTTTTCTCAAAGGACCTGGCTTCTGGCTCACGCAGCCCCTACACTTGCCACTTTTAAGATTCTTTGTCTTTAACTTTTGGCACTTTAATTATCATGTGTCTTGTTTTGGGCCTCTTTGGGTTCATCTTGTTCAGGACTCTGTGCTTCTTAGGCTTGTAGATTCATTTCCTTTGCCAGATTAAGGAAGTTTTCAGTCATTATTTCTTCAAATAGGTTTTTAAATTCTTTCTCTCTAGCTTCTTCTAGTATCCCTGTAATGTGAATGTTGGTACACTTGAAGTTTTCCCAGACGCCCCTTAAACTGTTCTCATTTTTTTGGATTTTTTGTTTTTTAATTTGCTATTCTTCTTGGGTGTTTTATGTTATTTTTTCTTCCAAATTGCTGATTCAGTACTCTGCTTCATCTAATCTACTGTTGATTCCCTTTAATGTATTCTGTATTTCAGTTATTGTATTCTTATTTCTGACTTTTTTTGTGTGTGTTTTCTATCTCCATTTTTATGCTTCCTATCTCTTTGTTAAAGTTCTCTCTGAGATCATTGAACATCCTTATCATCATTGTTTAGAACTCTGTGTTTGGTATTATAATGCTTGTCTCCATTTAGATTAGTTCTTTTTATGGAGCTTTGTTCTTTTATTTGAGACCTGTTTCTCTTTGTCCCCATGTTAGCTTCCTCCCTGTGTTTGTTTCTGTGTATTAGGTAAGACTGCTATGCCTCCTGGTCTTAGTAGAATGGCATTATGTAGTAAGTATCCTGTGGGTACCAGTGGTGCAGTCTCCCTGGTGCTTGGGGTGTGTCCTGTTGTGGGGGTTGTGAGTACCCTTATGTTGTGGGTGTGTGTGCCCTTATGTTGTAGTTGAGTCTTGATTGCTATTTGCACAATCCAGCTGACACTTGTAAGAACTGGCCATGACTACAGTGGAGGAACTGTTGTACAGGGGCTTACACTATGGAACATGATTTGCTTTAACAGGGCTCTGCTGCCTGTCCAAAGTGCCCTTTGAGGGTGTCATCACCAGAGGCAGCTGGGTGATGCCCTGGCTGTGTCCAAAGCTGGCCACTGGGTGTGCCATCCTTGGGGCCTCCTGTGAAAGGCTCTACCACAGACCAAGTTCAACTGCAGCTTGTACTCTCCCCAGAACCACCTGGCATAAACCACAAAGCAATCTGCAGATGGCCGCCTTTCATGCTGGGAAGTACCACAAGAGGCCAATTCATGAACTGAGGCTGGCTGTCACTAATGCTGGGTTTAAGGATGTTCAGCCAGAGGTATGGGACACACTGAAGCCACGTAGTACTTGTTTGAGTTTTATGAACCTTTGTGAGATTTTAGGAAGGTCTGCAGTATGAACCTATCCAGGCTGTTTCTATGGAAAAGCCACTGGAAGCAGCTTTGGTAGGCCCACAAGTTCAGTAGGGTGGAATCTCAGAATCACCAGGAGTGCCAAATGAACAGTGTTAGCTAGGTTGATGGAGAATCAGATATGGTGGCACCTTGTATGCTGGGAAGGTGGAGGTGTCAACAAAGAAACAATGGCTTTCACCAGCTCCTCTGTCCAGAAGAAACCTGCCTCTCTAGTCCTCACCCTGAAACCAGTTTTGTTTTTTTTTTTCCAAATGTCCCTGGCACCTTATTTAGGTGCTGCCCCAGCACTGCACTGAGAGCAGGTGAGTCATATCAGCGAGTAAGTTGGTGTATTGGCCCTTTAAGAGGAGCACTTGAGAGTTCGGCCTCCCTCTATCTCACTCACCCACATCTCCACTGGTTTTTAGAGCTAGAAGTTATGGGGACTTCTCTCCTGGGACTGAAACCCTGGGCTGGGGAGCCTGGTGTGGGACTAGGACCTCTTGTTTTTCTGGTGGGGAAACCCTCCACAGATGAGATCTCTCTCCTGATTTTTAATAGTCACACATGGGTGTGGGACCAGCCTGCTCTGCCTTTCTGCCCCTCCTATCAGTCTCAAGGTGGCTTCTTCAGTATGTGCCTAGTTGTAGGTGTTTGGTTCAGCTAGACTTAAGGCAGTTCTCAATGATTATTGTTCTGTAATTTAGTTGTAATTTTGATGTGGTCGTGAAAGGATGCAATGTATTCTTATTCTACCATCTATACCAGAAAATCCTAATAGAATTTTAATTGTTGAAATTATGTAGAGAAATTAGAAAAATTGGGGGTATTTATTTATTAGCATATACACATTGTTATAACCACTATGCACAATGTGAGGTAAATTATTCCTTTCAGTGTTGTTGACCTCTTTTATAATATTAGCAATTATTACAGTAGTGAACATTTATGCAGTATTTCATTTGTGTATGATCTTTTTATAAACAGCATACCAGATATTCATATAGCAAAGCTACCTTGGCAATTATGTGGTTAAATTTGTGTCTTATAATTAAAGATAAAAAGCTTTGAAGCATATATGAATGATATTGTATATCTCACATCCTCATAAATGATTGACAAACACAAGTTCAATAAATCTGAATAAAAATGAATAATAACAAACTACTACTCAAGTATATTTATATATAAAGGAACTTATATTATTCTTCTGAAAACTAAGCATTGATCTTAACTTTCCATTTCATTTTTCTCTTTCCTTGGACTTTTCTGTACTGAACAATTTTTTATTCCTCATAAAATAAAGAAAACATATGCATCAGCATATCCTGCAATCATTAGATACTAAGAGTTAATGTATTGGTACATTTCATGCAAAATTAATAAGAATAGAAAATAAATAAAGGGCTGGTATGTTAAATTTTTGTATTAGACTACCTGATTTTTGTAGGCCTAGGCATCTATCTCTTGGGCATAGGGCAGGACATTAGGGTATATTTATAGCTATTAAATATTTATATTCAGAAAAAGAGAAAGTTCATAAGAGCACTGTTAGAAATTTTAGAATTTGGAAGTTACAGAAAATAAAGATACTTTAGGAAGCAACAATTTCTGTTTATGGTTTCATTTTCCCAGGACATAAATTAGATGTGAGGTAGACCTGTGAAAGAAGTCTTGAAAGAGGAATAAGTAGGCCTAGGTAGGAACTCCAAACTATTCAGTGAACTACTACAAGCCCTTAGTTGAGGTACTTTTTTAAGCATTAGTTTTCTTATTTTTTATAAAAGAAAGATTATATCTACTCTGAGTATCTAAACTGTTTATTATGTATAACAGAACTACACATGAATATAAATGAAAACATCCTGTACATTCTAAAATACTATACTATGTTCAAAGTAAATCAAATGATAAAGCTGATTGCATAGTTTTGCTAGAAACTGTAGACTTCTTGGTCTAGGTTATAGCATTTGTAATATCTACTCAGAGAAGCAAGAGCTAGCATATTTAAGGATGTATATATCATTCTTTTGGTCAAGGAAAGAAGCCAGAAATCAAGGCCACAGAAGATAGAGGAAACATCATTTCTTAAGTGTGAAACAAAGCTGTTAACAGGAAATTATTCATAGAGTCAAGAGCCAAAAGAAACAGGAAAAAGACAAGGAATCTATCACCCATGGGGATGAATGGTTTTGAGAGAAGCTGTTGACAATTAGAGGGCACAAAAAGCACTTTATTGTGTTTATTTTATGACTGTGAGTCTGAAGTCTGATGAATTAAAGGAGTAATATCATTCTGGGAGACAGTTAAGACAGAATACCTCTAGGCAATAAGTTTCATATTAACTCTCATGCGGTTGATGCCATTCTACCCTTTACAACATGAACAAGAAATATTATTATAGTGAGTTGAAAAGATATACCAACCTTTGCATAGTTAATAGTTATAGAAGTGTGGCCAGTGGAACCCATTTTTGTTTTTAGACTCTTTGGGAAGGCATGGTCATATGGAGTTATCCATAATGTTAAAAATTATCTATATTCCACAATTTTTAAAGTTTATTCTTCAATGTCACAAGCCAATTAATTTAGTCCTGTAGCACACCTGGATTAAATCAACAGAAGGATCAAACTCTGTTTTTCTATTCAGAATTTAATAACTATAAACTTAAAATACACAGAGGAGTTTTATATTTTTATGCAACAAAAACATGTTTGCGATATGGCTCTTACATATTAAAATATTGTTTATTACTAATCACATGAAATAAAAATAAAATAAAAAACATTACATGAATTAAAGAGTAATACTCTACTAGCTCCTGAAGGGCATATAAAGAAGGTCAAGGCAACAGTTTTTTCTCTCATACCCAAAGAACGATCAAATGTCAGTTCGATCTAGGAAAAATAAAGCACAAGTCTATGCTGACCATCTGCTTCATAAATAATACTGAGAAATTGTCAGAGGTAGATAAAATTAAATTCAGTATATGTTTTCCACTTTTTAGTACTGAAAGTTCTGAAAACTGGTAAATTATATGTAGAATCAGGATGATTTCATAAATCATCCATGACCGTCTAGTTCTATATTAAGACTACTTTAATAATTTATTGTTCAGTTAACTATGCTTTGTTTTGTTAATTAGGACATCTTCTCTATTCCCTATAACCTGAAATATACAATATACCAGTGTAAATAGAAAGAGAAATAATTTTATACTACTATGACTGTCATTAATAATATTTTGCTTTAATTTTGAAATAAAGGAAGAAGGGAATTTGGGCACTAAAGGTTTGTCCAGCTTGAGTGCTGGTCATGTTTCACTGGAGGTTTTGTTAACAGTAGGGTTTTAAAGACTATCCAAGAATGCTTTAATGTAGATTTTAAGGATAACATAAACATAAAATATTTATTTTATGAAATTTTATCTGTTAATGACCTAATTATCTTTACCTAATTATGTCCTCTTACCTCTTTTCATTACTAAACAAAGTGAAGTAACTATTTTTATAAACGAAGTCAATTTTTTTCTAAATTATACATTTTCAAAAATGTACAAATAAAATTCACAGAAGGAAAGCATTAAATTGCCTTTGCACCACTGTCAGAAATCAAACCATATTCATGTAGGCCTAATTCTTGACTCTTTTTGTTCCATTGATCTTTGTGTCTATACTTTGCCAATACTGCAATGTCTTAATTATTTTAGTATTTTGTTAAGTCCTAAAATCCAACGATGTCATTCTTTTCACTTCATTCTTTCTTTCCAAGGATATTTTTGCTATTAGAGTTCATGCTCCTTTTCAAATACATTTTTAGAATTAGCTTCATAGATGAATTTTCTTTGACCTTCTAACTTTCTTCCTTCTAAATTTGTAGGTTGTACATAAGGTAAATTGACTACAGAAACAAATGGACTAAAAACATATCACATAATTCAACAGAGATAGGAACTTCACATAATTTCAACAAAGAGATTGGAACCTTGAATTCTTACTAATAAGATGAAAGGTAAGTTATATTACTAAGCCTAATATAATATGTTAAAGTGATTATTAAAGACTGCTCTTAGGTGTTAGGATTTACCCCTGAGAATATTCTATAGAGTGTTTTCTGAAATATGAAAGAGTTGTTTTAAAAAAGGAAAAGTATGGTACATTATACATTAGAATAAAACAAACTGTTAATAACAGAATAATATGAACATTCTAAAATGTTTAAAAGCACTGTGAACTCATGGGGAGCTTATGTGTATGAGAAGAGGGGAAAGGATAAGAAAGGGATGGTGTTGCAGTAAATTGGCTGAAGGAAAAGTACTAGCTATTGAATCCGCCAAATCCAACAGGCATCACATGTTCAAGAATAGCATTGGGAATATCATTCCCATTACTGCATTGGAGACCTTGAGTAACTTATAGAAGGGATATGATATTTCTCATCATGGCCCCCTGGAGACCTGTGAATGGAACAACAAATGCTTTCAGGAAGATTATTAAGGTAAGAGGAAGATGTTTAAGACAATAAAAATCACAGAAGTAAAAATGGCCAAATTGTATTTTCTGTGTTGTTTTACCTTTTAGCTGTGACTCTACTTGGTCCGTGTGATGATTTACTAGATATACTAGCACATCCAAAATAGAAATATGTTAAAGAAAAATGCAAATGAGTCTTCCCTGAAGAACCCAAGTAGCAAACGGAAAGTAAGCTCCTAGGTACTTTAAATTTTTAAGTATAGTAAAGCTCCTTTTATATTCTGTCGTAATATATCACATCCTCACATAAATTGTTTTAAAAGTCAGTATAGGTATAGTTTTTAATTAGTAATATTTTCCATATCATATAAGAAGCACATAGTATTTTACCCCTCCAGTACCTTTGTACATGAACAAAAATCTTAAGCAACAACAAACTTTATCCCTATTTTTCTGACCCCTTCTTCTTATTTTTCAGTGATTAATTGGAAAGGGAGAACATATAGCCAGCTAGGTTACATTCCTAGGTGCCTAAGTTTCTATCAATAGTGCAATTTTTTGTTGAAACACACAGTAGAAATCAACATGGCAAACTCTGAATTGTTACCTGGCACCCTCCCATCAAAAAATGATTTCTGCTTCCTTTTCAAGACTGATTCATTTGTAGTTTACAAACAACTCAACATTGAAATATTTGAGCCACTCACTCCTCTGAAGTCACGGGAAAGCTAAAGAAGGAGACCACACCATATAAAAGAAAATTGTGTCACCTTCACAGCAAATAAAAGTTCAGTCTCAATTTCATGCTATAGTATGATGTATAGTCTCTGAAGAGACAGCCAGTTTGGTTTGTTATAGTAGGATTTGTAGCTGTGGAGGTGGAAAAGTTTTTTAGTCTGTGAAAGATACTGTGAAATATTTGCTGTGAAGAAGCTGGCATAACACCAACTCATAGCTATAAGAATAAGAGAGGGGAGGTTTAATTTGAGAAGTTTTATCCTTTTTTATAAGAATTGCACTATTATTCTTAATACAGACAAAGGTCGAGTCAAGTTTGTGATGCAGTAAATGAAAAGTTAACAGTTCAGCTCATCACTTCAAGCAAATCTATATAGATTCACTGCGTTTGTTTCTCCCCCTGTTCTCCCTTGCCCTGCACTTCCTCATTTTGATTAGCTCATTCGCTTAACTAGTGAAGCAAGCGTTTGTCCTTCAAGTCCAATAAGTTCTAACTGTCATTAATCACAAGTTTCTTTGGTAAGTGTTTAGAAAGTCTAATCAGAGAAGAGACTAAAGAAAAAATACACGGCTCTTTCCAGTAAAGAATCCAGTGAAAAATCAAGAGCTAAGGTAGCTGAGGTTTGAAGTCTTAGATAATATAAAAGCAACAATTTTATTTTAAAATATGTTTATATATTTGAAAAATCAGTTATATCTCCTGCTGTGTACATTGAATAGTGTAAATTATTAATTGTATAAATTGAATTCTGTCCCCTTTTTTTGTAAATTGCACTCCATTTTTAACAGTAGTAAAAGATGTATGAGGAACCTTAAACAGGCAATAGTTGAATAAAAAATCAAATATTAGAGATTCCAAGAAATGAAAAGCCAAATACAAATTAATATATGCAATGCTTGCTGTATTTTCAAACAGATTGTTATTTAGTAATGGGAATTCTATTTGTGCCTAAATCTTAAACACTGGAAAATAGACTCTAAGGGAGGCACAGTATAGTTGAAATCATGAACTGTTAGAGTTAGGAAAACCTCTACTTTAGCTGGAATCTCTGTCTGAAATATGAATCACCTCTGTAACATCGTGAGCAATAGCTGAAAGGATACAAGTATTGGGATAACCAAATATCTTTTAATATTTCCAGTGAAGGTATATTTCTACCCCCTTAACATAACAATCCATGTAAGCTGCTTTTTCTTTTTCCACTTCATTTTAACCATCATTTATTAAGCCCTGTAATTATTAAGCCCTGTCATGTAATTATTAGGCTATGTTGATACAAAGAAGAATAAAACTCTTTTAATGGAATCTTGATTATTGGAAGAGAGGAGTAAAAAGAGAGGAACGTAAAGCAGTATTTTAATGCAAGAGTCAAAATGTCCTCAATGTGTTGTGTAGGGTATTGTGAAAAATAAGTAAGTTATAATTAAGCTAATAAGAGAGAAGCCACCTATGTAGAGAAAGTGCCTGCCCTGGTCTCAAGTCCATTTTTATGCCAATGAAGAATCCAAATTTTGACAGTCTGATTGGTCTAAATAGTACTGTTCTTCTTGGTTGGAATTGTGTGTCCTGATTGTTTGTTTTGGAGCTAGTTTGATTGGTCAGTAAAGATTCAAATGAGGATAAATGGCTGAGCAGCTCTGGTAGGACATGGCAAGTCTCAGCCCATTGTTTGAAATACTGTTCCAGGAACTCCTTCACAAGAGTGGGCTCAGACAGCAGAAACACAGTGCAGGAGGCTGACAGTTTGGTCCCTGGCTTCTTCCTGATACGCAGTGTGTGAGATAATGAATTTGTGCCCAGACAATCACAAGGAATCCTTCTTTGCATATATATTTCTTCTTGGGGTCCATAGCACTCATATAAGCCACAATATTAACTTGTACCTTTATTACTCTAGATTTGTGATTCCTCTTCATTCTAGCACCTGCTGATTTTTTCTTCTTCCTTTTGGACTTGGTTAGTATTCATTTGTTGCTATTGTTTTATTTTATCCAATGCTGCCGATTGCTTGTAGGGCAAGGAGTTACAATTTAACTTAGTGTGCCATATTGTCAATGTCTAGAAAAGCTCTCCTCCTTTTGTAACACATGTAGATTCTTTACTGAATTTTGTGTTTTATGGATATTTGTCATTAGACATTTTTTAAACATCAGTTTCTGAGTCTCCTGCCTTACTTTATGGCTGTTTCTTTTGAAGTATACTTCCCTTTCCATTGCCCTCCTACGAAATTATGTGCTAGTTACTCTTTTGCTCAGAAAAAGATAAATTCACAGGTGATATCAACTTGGAATTAAGATCTATTTTGTTATTTATGTAAATATTTCCCTCTTGATATGGAAACATCTAGAACTGTTATTCTTAAATTAGTAAATCTAATGGTATTCTAAAGGAAGTAATCTTTGCCTAGAAGACTCTTAATGAATCTGGTTCTCTACATCACAAACCTAGACTCTGGAATATTCATGTGTCTGATAAATGTAGTAGGTACCCACTCATTGCTACCTATGCTCCCTGAGAGTTCCTGACAAAGCAAGATTTCAGTTCTCTGAGCTACCTTAAATTTTATGCCTTGTGGAAACAGACTGTTACTGTGAGAATGTTCTGAGTCATCCCTAATGCATGGATGATGAGAAGATACTTTTTCTTGTTCTTTTAAGCAATTTTCCCCTGAAACATTATGCTTTCTTATTTCTGCTCTTTGCTGTTTTCATCTAAAAATTTTCCAATCTGTGAATTATATCCTGAGAATATCGTAAATATGTAAATGGGTTTATAGACTATCTCAGCATTCTTGGTTGTCAGGAATAAAATACCACTGACAGATTTAGCATCCTACAAAGGCAAAAGGATCCTTTAGTACCAAGGAAGGATTTTACCATATGGCAGCCTGCTAGGTTGTAGAACACAAAATGTCTTCCAAAGTATTTATTGTAATTCACATACCATAGAAGCTAACTGATGTTTTATTCCCTTTTTAGTAGGAGATCTACCCACTGCTGTGTATATATCTCTAGGCCTGATTCTCCTAATTTAGGATATAAACATCTTAAAAAGTACCATCACATATCTTTTCTTATTCCAAAAAGAAAAGAAAACAGATATCTTGAACCAGTTAAGAGGATATCATGAGTAGAACTGAAAGAAATGTGTAAGATGGATGCAGATCACAGCAGCCACAAGAAGACAAAAGGTAATGAGCAAAAAGGTCACTGAACAAATATTTTAATAATGTTTTATTTGAAATTCCATCAGTTACACATTATTACCTTTACCTACTACAGAAACTCAGGAGGGATAACATGACCAGTATTATTTATAATACAACAAACCTCAGCACCTCCAGGGCACATATCGGCCACCAAGCACTGCCATGTATTGCCGGATATTCTGACATTAAAATGTTGCTTTTCTTCAATAGAAGGAGACTATGTGCAGAATCAAACTAAAGTGGGTGTTAAAAAAGGGTTTCTCATATGCAAAAGAATGAACCTGAGCTGTGAACTCTCTTCATATACAAAAATTAACTCAAAATGGATTAAAGACCTTCATATCAGACCTGCAACAATAAACTGCATAGAAGAAAACATTGGTACTAAGGAAGACTTCATGAACCTGACCTCAAAGGCAAGGGAAGTAAAAGCAAAAATAAATGAATGGGACTATATCAAACTAAAAAGCTTCTGTACAGCAAAAGAAACCATCAACAAAGCAAAGAGTCAGCCAATTGAATGGGAGAAAATATTTGCAAATAACGCATCAGATAAGGGTCTAATATCTAAAATATATAAAGAACTAATAAGACTTAACAACAAAAAAACAACCAACCCAAATAAAACGTGGGCAGAAGAACTAAACAGACACTTGTCCCACGGAAAAATACAAATGGCCAGCAGACATGAAAAAATGCTCATCCTCATTAGCTATCAGGGAAATGCAAATCAAAACCACAATGAGATACCACCTCACACCTGTGAGAATGGCTGTTATCAACAAGACAAGGAATAACAAGTGCTGGAGAGGGTGTGGAGGAAAAGGAACCCTCACACACTGCTGGTGGGAGTGCAAACTGGTACAACCACTGTGGAAGGCAGTGTGGAGGTTCCTCAGAAAATTGGGAATGGAGCTACCATTTGACCCAGCAATCCCCCTTCTGGGGATCTACCTAAAAAACTTGAAAACCTTTGTCCGCAAAGACTTACGCACCCCAATGTTCATTGCAGCACTGTTCATAGTGACCAAAACATGGAAACAACCAAAGTGCCCTGCGAAAGATGACTGGATAAAGAAGCTGTGGTACATATACACAATGGAATATTACTCAGCTGTAAGAAAAGATGAAATATTGCCATTTACAAAGAAAAAAATGAACAAATAACACATGGACACAATCAATAGTTTAATGTTTATTTGGGGATGATTCGGGAGGAAAGGGGAGAAGAGGGAGGGGGTTGGAGAGGAGGGAGCGGAAGCTAAATATAAGGTGATGGAAAGAGAAGTCACATTAGGTGGTGAACTTATTATACATCAAGTTGACAATGCACTGTAGAATTGTATGCCTGAAACCTATGTAATCCTTGCTAACAGATGTCACCCCTATAAGTCTAACAATAAAAATAATTTTTTTAAAAAAAGGGTTTCTTCTTTGTCAATTTAGGACAATGAACTTCTTAAGAATAGTAACGTTTACTCCGTGACTTCTATGCACAAGGAGTATTTTTAATGATTTACATGTTTTACTAATTTCATCTTCACAATCCAACTCTGAGGTAAATACCATTAATTTTTCTGTTTTAGAGGGGGAAGAAACCTGAAAATATATAGAATTGCAGTAACTAGATCATTGTCACCCATATAGTAAATATATATGTTTTAGAGATGTATATATAGACACCACTGCTATACTGCCTCTTTAGCTTACCAGTGTTTAATCTAACTTCAATCTTTTGTGGAAAACAATGGTGTAGTGACTCACTGAAAAGTGCAGTGGACCCTCTGTTAAACACATGAGTACATATATTATTGAAATAGACTGTTCTGATTAAGGCTGGGCATTCTCTCATTGAAAGAATGCTCAGTGAAATAAGAGAACAAGAGTTTAAGGATGTTTTCTGCCACTCATTGACTATGTAATGCTAGGTAAATTATTTAGCCTCTACCTCTTGTCATCTGAAAAACGGGATGCATAGAACATGGTATATAATTGTTTTGTAACTTAAAGAGTTTTATCTTTATTCTAATTTAACCAATTTCCAGAACATCATTTTCCAAGTTAGTTGGTTAGCACATTGATTGTCAGGGAAAGCTACAGAAAAGTGTAACTAAAAGCTGTTCATATGTTGTGTTATGTGACTCAACACAAGCTAACTAGGACCCTTCAAACACAGATGCTTTTATTACTTACCCCTGGTAGATTCAGTTGCTTAAGGCAATTCAGGGAGTGGAGGGGTGGGCAGGCTGTGATACAAGGAAGTATTTCTTTTCATTTTTAATTTAGAAGCTTTATATCTTTTGAGACTCAGTACAGGCCTGTAAGTTTTAGCTATAATTTATATTTTCAGAGTCTTTACCACTGAGAAATGCAGATAATTGTGTATAAAACTAGATAACATGATGCTCCTAATGGGAAGCTTGTGTTCATAACAATTTTAATCCTTAATGACAGATCTTTTCTGTCATTAAGCTTCCATGGCTATTAGGTGTGAGTTAATGCCATCCCATTTGCATGCTATCAAACTACTATTCTTCATTTTTGTGCTGTGCTCTGTGTGTGTGTGTGTGTGTGTGTGTGTGTGTGTGTGTGTGTGTGTTGGGGAGTGGAACCAACATCTAACAGAAGACTCATCACATAAAACCTCAGTGCCTGCAGGGAAAAGTGTGAAAAATATCTGGAACCCTAAATTTTGGCTGTGAATTATCTTTTAATGCAATTTGCCCCCCCCCCCTTTTTTTAAATTTCATGATCTGTTTTGTAAGCTGGAGGAAAGAGGAAGTTAAAGGAGACCAACCTTCAATGCAAGAAAATCCTGACACACCTCCTTTTTTAATGTATATTCAAAATCTGACTACTTTACTTCTTAACTCTCTACCTTTAACAACCTGGATGAAGCTCTTACTACGTCTAATTTGGAATACTGAACCCAATAAGCAACCAGGTAGAGCCTGGTGAAATACAAATCTGACCTGTCATTCCCCTCCTCAAACTGCAGTGACATTTCAAGATAATCAAAAAAATGCCAAAGTCCTTTCAATCTGCAGAAAGAAACATTACTTGTCTGACTTCACCACCTACTCTTCTTTCCCTCAGTCTCTAGCTACATCTGCCTCTTAATTGTGTTTCAAATGTTTCAGCTTGCTCCCACCTCAGGAATTTTTAACCTTGCTTATTCTTCTTCCAGAAACACTTCTCTCTCAGATACCTGTTATGGAATAGACACTTACTCGATTCAGACCAGCATCATTCTACTTTGCTTGCTAACTTTCTTGCTTTCATTTTTGAAAAGGTTCCCTACTTTGTACGTGTGTGTGTGTAATCTCAAAAAAGTTTTTAAGTAGCTTGGGTTCATAGTATTAACATTAGAGTAGATTCATTATATTATCTATATTAAATATCATAGTACTATTTGTTGTCTTCTTCATATTCATTAAATTGGGTAGAGGGTAATTGGTACACATAATTTTTTCCATATTAAATATGATACTACTTATATTCAAACATATGAAAATACTTTGTGGGAAGAAATAGTCATTATCTCTTGGTTGTGGGATTTAGAGTGATTTTGTTTTCTTCTCTACATATTTCTGAGTTTTAAAGATTTATGTTTTACATCTATTTCTATTTTGTCACATTAACAATTTCTTAGTTTTTACTTTAATTGATAAAATGGTTAATTTTTTAAAAGTCAAATTGTATTTAAAGTTTATATAAAAATCTATATCGATCTTTTGTTCTTCTTTGTCCCACCTTTAAGATTGCTTCTTAGGAATCGTGACTATATTGGCCTTATTTTGGTTACTTATCCCCACTATACAAAATACATGCATTTAGTAATATTTCTTGATGCATCTTTTTATTGATTTTCTCTTATGGACAGATAAGATTTTCACTTTCCTTCATACTGCTCTTCTCACATTTTCCATCCTTTAAAAATTTGTTTTC